>DWDT01004007.1:0-11681 GCA_018245595.1 Microceris scylla | reverse complement strand
GATACGAGCACTGTAATGTCCTAACATCTAAACACTGCCACTCCACAAAACACAATCCAAAGCTCAATATATATCTATATATAAATTAATTGCGTTTTAGCTCAATATATATATATATATATATATATATATCTATATATAAATTAATTTTTACATTTCCTGTATATGTATAAACGAGCAAATATAAAGATATGTAACCCAAGGATCAACATTTACTGAAGCCGTTTAATGAAAACGATTAAGTTTGACAAAAACTACAATATTTTGTAGTTATTTCTTTACACCCTAATATACGATACCAGCAATAAAAGTACAATAAATGCATTTTGATGTTAATACAATATATTGATTCGTCGGATTAAATTTTCTAATTTTAATATCGCGTATTTAAGTGCTGAGATACTTTGACTGATGCACACCATAAGAGTGCTTACAGGGTATTATTTAATGTTCTTAAATAACATGTATATAAATTATACAAAGATAACAAATAAGGAGAGCTTAGCTATTGGCGTTTTGAAATGTATAAGTTGATATCCTTGTTCCAAGGCTCTCCAGATAAGAGAAAAATGTACAGGTTTTCGTATATAACTAAGCGTATACACGGTATGACAAAAGTATTTTAATGATAAAAAAAATTAAAAGCCTGTAAGGTATTCGAAATATTGATAATGTATGTTTTGTAATGAATATCGGCTGGGCTTTTACGACATTTTAAAAAATGGAATACTTCAATTTTTTCGAGATAAACATTATAATCACTTAATATAAGCATATAATAATAATAATTTACTAGTTAACTTTGAACAAGGCTAAAATTTGACTTCATTTCGAAACTTTAAAAAGCGAGGCAATTGTTGATGTGAGTAATGTAACAGATAATTAACATAAAGTGTGTTGTGCATATAACTAAAATTTCTCTAGTGTACCATAATCAGGTATGTACTTATTTATTTGGTAGAAAGTACTTAATATAAAATTTAATAATTAATATTAAATTGTGGAATAATAAAAATGGATTAGGTACATCAGTGAATAAATGCAAAATTGTGTAAAAATATTCAGAAGAGTTGTTCTCGTGTGTATCAGTCAAATTATTTAGCGAGTACGTAAACCGTCAATTAACGGTTGTTTGTGGTCGACAATAATCCTGCCGTGAGAGCTGGCAGCTAGTTATTATGATGAATCTTCGCTGTTAAACAAATGAGTATGTACAAAATACATGTATGAGTATTTACAGTGTGTTTAATTGGATTCTCCATTTTTAATCTACTGAAGATGTTTCATTTATTTATATTCTTACTATAATTTGAATTGATACCACTTCAACCTTGGGTACCGGTGTAAGTAAAGAATTACATGTTTTGTATGAATTCTTTTAAATCATTATCATCATCATCATCAGCCTATTCCCGTCCACTGCTAGACATAGGACTTTCCAATGGCATGCCACTGAGCTCGATCTTCAGCTCTTCGCATCCAACCACTGCCAGCCACTTTGCGTTTATCGTATATTGTTTTAAGTATTTTCTGTAATTCATTTTGGCGATAAAGAAGACATTGTGGTTAACTGTACGACAATATAGACTTGCAACCACCAACATCATATGTATAATGTTGGATCATTCCTATTCGACGTCCTTTGTTGTACTTAGCGGTCGTAGTGTTATTGAAGAAATATCAGCATTGGCACCTAATTGAAAAGGCTGTCACCTATTTTGAAGCATGGTCGTCCTTGACTGAATGCTGCCAATATAATAAAACTATAAAATACAATTAATCAGCTGTGTTTAATGAGGAAATATCTATTCTCTCTGTAATTGTCACCTAGAACTAGTAAGAAGAACTAACCCCGCGTATAAAAAAGCGTTCGAATGCATTAAGTTAGGGCGGTGCTGCTGTCGCAAAAGGGTAAATTTTAAAAAAAGCGAAAAGTTATTATAATAGGCTAGGATTGGAAGATTTACTCCTACCTAAATTTATGACATATCTAGTATACATCAATTTCATTGATTATTGTATTCTCTAAAAATATAAAATGTTTGTACTCAGCACATTTCACTTAGCTCGCAAGTGCTAAATTCACATTAATCCCATTTGCTTGCGAATGCTATTGTGGTGAATTTAAGTATCGACTATATAATCCAACAATGATGTAATACACTTGGTACTACAGCCAAAATATTTGGCAGTCAAAAATATAAGAATCCAAAGTCAGACAAGTATTTAAAAATTTGTCTGACTTTAACGTTCACATGACAGGCATCGTCTTGTCAGAAAATAAATAAGTACATACCTAATTGTTGTATATAAAATAATGTTGATGAAAATGAAACCGTTCATTTAAGATTATAAGAATGTGTTAACGTTGTGGATGTTTTGCATGAATTATTGTTAAAGTTTGATTCATTATAAATGAAGATATGTGGGATTTAAAAGCATGTGTAGCATGTTTGCGAACAAAAATTAAATTGCATAGTATGACTGTCGGAACTTTGCGACATGATTACAATTTGGTGTCAGGCCTTAAGGTATTTATAATTATTGCTACATTGTTGACTGAATACTCAGGTTTCGATGGATTCATTTTGTTTAGTAGCTCAGTATATTTAATTCTAGTTAATTCTCACAGATATCACACATTGTTACTGCTGTTAACCAGCAAGATTTCCACTGCCGTGTTCTTAATCTGATAACTTTTGACCCGGTGGGGGTAATTCCTTTCTAAATATTATATCATAAAATTTGATAACTTCAGAAAAGCCTGTTTCAATAAAGTTTGCTAATAAGTATCAATGGTTTGTTTATTGGTAACAGCAGTGTTTAATGTTCTCTTACACAAGGGAACATTAGATGCTAGAACCAATTTATTCTCTTGTATGACATACAACCTTCGCAAGATGTATTTATTCCACCACCAAAGCATTACTGTTGTAGCGGTTATCATAACACCATATTTGAAACTTAATACTTTACCAATATTATAGATCTTATGTAAGATTCATATATAATTATCTGTTTATATTTAAAAAAGTATTCTTGACTGATGTCCTTATTGTGTTGTTTGATTAATAATTTATCTAAATAATTTATCTAAATAGTAATTTATGAGCGATGAATATCTATACACATTTGGCACTTGGTGCTATCTACCTACTCTAAGGAACCATTTGTGGATACATAATATTTGTAAAAGTAGTTTATATTATACAGTACTTAATATTTAGGTACATTTCCTACATTGTTCTAAATGCCTGCTTCCTCAAGATTTCTTCAAGGTTACATAAATTTTAATTATTTTTATTGAAAGTTATCTAATAATGCACAGTTTATGTCAATAGAATATAGAATAGATATAGTAAAAAAATGGCTTAAATTGTAAATATTTGTAATGCTATAATTCCAGACTACAAAAGGAAAAGGACTGCCTGATTACCTGTGTGTGGAATGTGCAGCATACATTAGGCATTACAAGAAATTTAGAGACAAATGCCATCAAGCACATTATATCTTACTTGAATTGTTAAGTAAAAATAAAGAGGTAAGAAAAATTTTCATCCTTTTACTATATTTTACCGAATAATCAGTAATGCTTAAAATAAATTGAAAATTTGTTTTTCATATTGTTTATTTTTTATATTAACTTATTCACAGATTGATATATCTGTGCTTGAAGCAATTGATAGAAAACATATAAATATAGGTTCCTCACTATCATACATGAAGTTAGAGAATGTTCATTACGAAATAGCAAAATTTAAATGGGTGAAACACAGTCGATCATTGCTAGACACAAGGGATAAGATACCTGTGCACAATTGTAGTACAATAGATCCCGATGTAATGTTCGAAGTGCCTCTTCAGACTCAAGTGTCTGTAGATAGCAATGGAATAGTGAAAGAAGAATCAGAAGTGGACAAACACAATTTGCTGGAGGTGTCTTCTCATGTGGGTGCTGATAATGAAGTGTTTGATACAACAGAGCCTGAAACTTGTGAGACATTGGCAACTAATGTTCAAAACAATATTGAAGCGACTGATCACAATATAGAGATGATATTTGATAGCATTTTTGGTATGACAAATGAGGAGTATGATAATTTAGGTAACACTGTCAGTGAAGATAATGAACCGAAAGTACAAGTGAAAGAGGATGATGTGGATGGTTCTCAATTTGAAGAGGAATATGCAACAATGACACCTCTGTCAGTGCCAGAGGTTAAAGCTGTAGTAGACATTTACAAATTGTTTGGACATGGAAAACATAAGTGCCCAATTTGCAAGAAGTCTTACCACAACGAAAACCGTCTGAAAGTTCACATGAGAATGCATGATACGGTAATTTTATTTGTTTGTTCTATACAAGTTAGTCTTATTACTTAAATGTTCTTCTTCTTAAAGTGTCTCTCTAACTAGCAGAGGTCGGCTGTCAATTCCACAAACTTTCCTAGATCATGCACAAGGTGAAACAGTTTGGCGGCTTTCGCTATCCCTGTCCACTCAATAACACAAATTAATAATAATATTACTTCAATAACAATGTTAAAACAACAATAACAGTGTTTGATTAAGTATGTCCCAGGTATTCTGCATTTGTGGAAGTGGAAGAGTTACACTCAAACTGGACCTGTGTGAAATAATTACCTAACCTTTCAGTAGGTCTCTTTTTTGGATTTTTTTTTTAAATTATATACAAACATGGTCATTTGTTTTACAGCATACAAGTGGCACTTTCTATTGTGCACTATGTTCCTATTATTACAAGACTGAATTCCTGTTGAAAACACATGTTTCAGATAAACATATGTACAAATATGTGTGCAAGAAGTGTCCGGAAGTTTCTTATGATAAGTAAATATTTCTGTTCATACTACTATTACACACTTACTGAGGCTTCATATAAATATTTAATAACTGTTGGATAAGTGAACAAAATTAGTTTTAAAAGTGTCTATAAATGTAATTGGTTGATCCCAGTTATTACAATTATTTAATACTTAATAAGATTTGAGCAACTAACTTTGTGAGCTGTTTAAAGATATGAACACAATTTTCAATTGAATGTTTTAGGACATCAGCAAAACAACATTACATATGGACACATTTACAAAAAGGCAAAAAGAAAAATTCCAATTGGTACGAAGTGAATCCTAAACCCAGTTGGCTTAGCAATCGCGGTGGCAAGAGAAGCAAAGGTGTTCTCTCGTTGCGACCAGTTCGTAAACCGACCAAGGTGCCTAAGGACTTCCCTAAGCAAACGGCTGTGCCTCAAGAAGAACAGTATGAGTTGATTCAGCAGAGGAAGAATTCGCGTAACTATCGCGAATCGAACTTCAAGTGCCAGCTGTGCTATAGAGGGTTTAGAGAATTGTCAACTTATAGTAAGCATATGAAGAAGCATGATCCTGTAAGTGTCAATGTTTAGTTGTTGTTTCACATTAAACTTAACTATACAATTTCTATAAGGTTATTTCGTAAAATTTAAGAATTTGACTTCATTACAAATTCTGCAAAAAAATGGATTCAGATTGAAATCAAACTCATTCAAATTCACAATTAAAATGGTGATTATCCCGTAGTATCGAAATGTCTTATTGGAAATATTTCATCAATGTCTGTAGTTTCTCCATTTATATTTTGATTGAATAAACAAAAATAAATTTTGTAAAATTTAGGTTTACTTCAGAAAAAGATACAAAATGAATAAATGGGTATGGTAGCATAAAAATAGTTTACTTTGTTATAATGATGAAAACACAAATTATACAAAATATTATCATATACATAATTATTATTTAATACAAATTAGAATTTTCTGTTTTTTAAATTAGATTGTTTCAGAGTCAGACAAATAGGAATAAGTATTACAGCAGTTGTGTGTGGGGAAAAGTATATAGTAGAATTTTCTGTTTTTTAAAATTAGAACGTTTCAGAGTCAGTCGGGCGAGTTACAGTGCGACATGTGTAAGTTACATTTCCCGAACACGAGGAAGATGTACAAACACATGCGCATCTGTCACACGTTCAAGTACTCCTGTCGGCTGTGCACCTTCGTGTGCTACAACAGGTGACATTTAGCTAAACATATATCGTCTCGATTATTTACATTACATATCACATGAAACGATTTTTTTTTTAATTTCGGTTCTGAAACTGAAATTTTTATATTTGTTATAATTTCAAAACAGCGTTCGTTCTGTCAAGGATGAGTTAAAGAAACAATCTCTTTTCTATTGTTTAAATTTTTTTTTTGTCTAAATAAGTCTTAATAAAATAAGTCTTATTTAAATAGTATTTGGCTACAATTCATATTTGGATATTATCGCACCATTTCTAAACCCATCGGTTCCGATATACTTTGATGCATTTTTAATGACTTAATAGGTGGGCCATATTTTTCTAAACCCAGAGTTAAGCTTAGATACAATTCAATTTATTTACGTTACATAAAAATATACTTTAAATGTTTTATATTACAGGAGTTCAGCGCGTATGCACTACCAATTTCACAAGAACGTCACCTTCAAGTGTCCACACTGTGAAATGGTTTTTAAGTAAGTAATTCAAGTCACTGTTAAAAATGCATTATATCTTGTCTATATTTAATATACAGTGCTTTGGCGGCCACATCGGCCTCACTCGCTCGGCGTTTCCCAACAGAAGCCTATTGCCATACACTGGGTACGGATCCAGACTTCGAGTTACTGCTAGAAATTCTAATTTGATCCCAGACTAGATTTGAACCCAGGACCTCCTGTTCGGCAGTCGCGCTTGCGATCACTCGAGCAACGAGGCAGTAAAAATACTAGATCACCTACATACATATATTACATAAAGTTACAAATCGCTATTGATTTCAGTAAGATCTCAACGAGACTGACACACATCCGCGTGAAGCATCCGTCCACTTGCATCTGCAACATCTGCGGGCACAGCTTCGTCAGCGACACAGGCCTCTACTTCCACAAGAAGATTTCTCACACTAAAGAGGTAAGTCTCGTTGCTTACTTATTTATTTAACATTGTACCGACCAGAAATAAGACCAAAAGAACACATAAAAGAACTTATGTAGAATAGATCTGGTTATTCCTGAAAAGTATCTTTTTCATTAGCGTCAAGACTGCCTTTTGCATTGTATTATTCGTCAATAGGGTTATTTTTCTTTTAAATTATTAAACTGATAAGACAGATGCGTTTTAAAAAAAAATTATGTATGCTGATCGAGCTTCTATAACAACTAATGCACGTAGAAAAGAAGAGTCCAAAGATGTAATATAATGTTAACTCTTAGTAGATATCCGTTTATCGCAATGAGAAAAAGGCGTGGAAGTATATAAGCACTTAATATATAAACATCCGGTGTGCACTCGGCGGGCAGGAGGTGGAGGCGAGCGAGAGCGCGGCCGTGGAGCGCTCGGACCCGCTGTACTGCGCCGACTGCGACATCCACTTCCGCTCCGCCGCCGCCTACTCCACGCACTTCGGCAGCTCCGCCAAGCACGCGCAGATCAACACGTGAGCTAGCCTTTCCAATCGTACTCCTTGATACATCTTTTATCATCATCAGTCTATCTCAGTCCACTGCTGGACATAGACCTCCCTCAATATACGCTCTGTTCTCCCCTTGTCGCATCCAGTATCTACCTGTAGCGCTTCGAAAATCGTCATCCCACCGAGCCGGAGGGCGTCCTACACTACCTTAGATAATCAATTTTCGTTCCTGTTAACATGTGACCACACCTCGTGTCATGAGCGTTGCAACTCACATATACTCTTTGAAACATCTTTGTTGGAAGGTTAAACACAACGTTTATTTATAAAATATAAGTAAAGTTCAGAATGTTCACTTGCACATATTCCTAAAAGATTGAAGTGTTTCTGGGCATCGAAAGAGATCTAAGGATTTGAAAACATTAATTGTATTTCCACAGGTCGTCGAAGCCGGTGCGCAGCCGCGCGCGCGCGAGCCGGCGCGGCCGCGGCGCCGCGCACACGCACATCGTCAACAACGGCCTGCCCACCGCCAACGACTGCGAGCTGGTGAGCACGCGCCTCTGCCGCATACCGCTTACGGATCGTTCTTCTTTCATCTACAACTTTAAGGGCCCATCTAATACTACATTAAATGATATATTAACGCATGGGATAATAATGACATTTAATATAAATTCAAACCGTCGCGCTTTTGTGTCAGTAGAAGCATTGTAATCTTAAAATATGTTAGTATAGAAGAGTAGGTAGTTATAATGCAATGGTATAACCGCCACGGCGGCGCGGGGCGCGGGCGCAGTGCGGCGAGACGCTGCGCAACGACGTGGCGGCGCGCAAGCACTACGAGGCGGCGCACCCCGGCGCAGACTTCCTCAAGCGCTACATGTGCGACATCTGCGGCCACGTCACCAAGGTGCGCCCCTCTTACACTACGACACATATCTCTTACTTAACATCGATTTGCTGTATACGGTAATGGCTTGTATACGGTACAATTATATTAAGTAAACATCTTATGAGACTTGTCCGGACAGCTTGGACTGATTAATACAAATTTCGCTTTGAAATATTACTTTTATCCTATTGACAGCACTAACAAGCTGATTGCGTGATATGGAAAACTATCGCCGTACAGTGCGCTATTGGCGTGTATTGGTTCCGTAAACTGTACGATCGACAATGTGCGTTAAGAGATCTAATGGAAAGCAAAAATAAAAATATTAAAATTATAAGCTCTGTTATCAACATTTCATATATTAAATAAATCAAATTAATATCAATTTTACATATTCCAATATTTGAATATTTTATGTTACTTTTCAGCAATACGCGAACCTAATGGTCCACATGAGAACACACACACAAGAGAAGCCGTACTCGTGTCCGCACTGCGACCGCAAGTTCAGTATGGTCAGCAACCGGGATCGGCACCTCGTGGTAATTAACATTTATTTATTGTATAATATTTGTACGTGTTTTATGTAACATATATCTTGCGTTGAAAACATTTAACCTATTTACCTATCATAATGTTCAGGTCCACACGGGTGAGAAGAGATACCAGTGTCAGCACTGCAACCGCCGGTTCACTCAAAGCAGTGCTGTCAAACTCCACATACAAACCGTCCATCTAAAAATTCCATACGCTCCGTGGGACAAGAAGAACAGAAAACGTCGTAAGGAGTTGGAGAATGCTACCCCAGCCTGTGTTCCGCCGGCCGCCAAGTACATCGGCGAGGTAGGAGAGTACCTGAATGCTTACATTAATTATAACGATGAATGATGTATGATTGTTATAGAAACTTTTAATGTACCTTTAAAGTTTTACAGTATAGACGTGAAAAGCAATAAAATTAGGCTACGTTTAGTGTTCACTCCACTTTAGAAATTTTACTTTATTGTGCCTGAATAATGTCGTGATAGTGAAATAATCTTTACATAAGATGAAATATCCTAAGGAAACATATTGAGTTATTGTTTTACAAGTATACGTGGCGAAAGAATGTCGTTCTTCTAGAAAATCATTCTGCAATAATAACTATTTGACGTTGCTCGCTTATAATTATGTGCTAGGATGTGCCGGACAGATGATTTGGGAAAAGTGTATTGATAGTTTATGATTTGTTTTTTTTCCTAAATGGCATGATAGGCTATGATTTGGGTGCTATTTGCCTATGAATTAATTTGATTGTGATTGATACTTATGGACATATACCAACGATGTTAAAGTAGTATAACTGTCTTTAAAGAGAGTACCTAGCCATTCTTTGAACAGTTTTTGCACGAAGCAACGACTCTGTAAAATAAAACTTCCCAATTCATTTCTGTAGCAACACATTATGAATGAATATATATTGAAAAATGATTATATTCTAAGAAGACATTTTGCTGTCCAACAATCTGCATAACTTTAAGCCACCTTCATGTTTTTCATTGTAATAAAAAGGCATTTATGCTATTGTATTTTCATCAGTATTTCTATTGTTTATCTCGATTGTATATATAGATTACCTTTAGTTAGTACACTTATATTTAGTTAAAATATACTTACTTTGTTTTGTGATTTTTTAATGTGCATTTAATGTTATAAAGGTACTGATACATCATGAATACAATATTACCACGTCATATTATATAATATAACTACGACGTGGGTAGCCATGATGCGGTCGAGCCGGGTCTGTGGCTGTGAATCATGGCAACACATTGCTATATATTACGCACGCCCTTTTAATTTATAAAAATTACAAATACCGTCAATGAATGCGCTTCTTCAGATTGATTTTTTTCTTGCCGCTGAGTAATTTGTAACTCCGTTCATGACATAGCCATTATAAATTACTTCCGACTGGTTTCCTTAGGTGACACTGATAATAACAGAAATAGTAATTTTACTCCACACCATAACAGAATAGGATATCGACAAAAAGTGGCCTTAATCGCATTACATATAACGATTATGAAGACATTAAATTTACAAAAATAAAAAAAAATCAACTTTTTTATTTTTATCGAATATTGTTGAAATTTTGTACTGTTATTATATTGATATATCACTATGCTTACATAGCTTTGGTAAATGCAGAATGAGAAATATATACATACATATGCATATACATAATACGGTAGGAATGTGTTAATATTGTAAACTACAACTATCAATAGTGATCTGATAAATTAATTAGTTATACATAAAAATCACATGTTACGAATTTTAAAAATTGTATATATGTAAATACGTATTTGTATCGTCATAGAATAAAATTTGATGATTTTGATGCACTTGCTTCGATTTCATTAATTGGTAGATACCAATTTGGTTGTAAATTTGTGTATGGTTTAAGCATGGAAAAAATATCAACTACTAAATACAATAATTGTATTAGACTCATTCGAGGCTATTTAAGACGCATTCGTGATATGATTTTAGTCATACATGTCTGGAATTGTGGTTCTGTTAAAGTAATATGAAGCTGAATTTACAGTGTAAGTTTTCATGTTTAAAAGTAATTGTAACTTTACTATGCAATAAATATAATATGCAAAATCTGTTCAATATTAGTTGAATAGTGTATAGATAGTGCCTATATATAAATTTAATTGTATTGTATGCCTTATTTTATTTCATATTTTAATATACTTCAGTCATAATACAGTCGTTTTACTGATTAGAACACCCAGCGTGGGGAGCTTTGTGCCATATGGCTTTTTCGTATTTAATATATCGAGTGCCCCACGCGTTTTTCACAATAACACTAATACCTATTTTACGTTTATTATTTTTATTCTACCTATATTAAGAGTTATTTTTCACTTTTTAGGTCGATATGCTACAAAAGCGTAATTTTTAGTTTTTTTTTAAACTACGTATATTTTTTTAATTTTTTAGTTCAATGTACTATAAAAGCGTGGTTTTAACTAATATTTGTTTATCATTTTAATTTAGTTCAAACGTATGATGGGTTTTAACGCCATTTAGTTTATTTTAATTAAACCATATGACTGTAGATGGCGGTGTTTTAACTCTGAATCATGCTAATGAACTTCGTAGCTTGTATAAGACACGTGGAGTAACAAATAAAGTGAAGGAATGTTTTTTTTTTTTTTTTTTTTTTCAACCCTTTAGAATTCCACTGCTGGAATACGGGTCTCCTCTCATATTGAGAGAGTTAAGGCCATAGTCTGCCAC
>DWDT01004006.1:0-11682 GCA_018245595.1 Microceris scylla | reverse complement strand
GTACATTTCTAAACTTTTCAAATATAGAAACAAATAGAACCGAATATAATATAAATAGAACCGAATATATTACGTTTATCTGACTGAAACTCACTTCAGGTTTGTATCATATGTTTGTCTAAAATAAATATATAGGTACTACTGGTTTTCTATAATTTCATTAATAGTTTGACAATTGACTAAAGTGACTCTCTCGACTCGATTAATAGTTTAACCACTGGGAATTGTGACCCGTTCGACAAATAACCGGTCATTGCTGAGACAATCAGTATAAGATGCCATATTGTTGCACTGCTGACTGGCATTCCTCGCACGTGATTCACGTCGCGGTTGGGCGATTATAAAAAGAGAAATCGCTAAACACCAATGTATCGAATTCCAATGTACTTGTAAAGGTTCGTCATATTGAATACTGGAATCACATGACATAGTGTAGCCCAAACATTTTTTCATAGCCCGCTTCCTAACTAACGAAGTTCATTAAAAATATTTACCTAACTAACGAAATTCATTAAAAATATTTACCTAACTAACGAAGTTCATTAAAAATATTTACCTAACTAACGAAGTTCATTAAAAATATTTACCTAACTAACGAAATTAATTAAAAATATTTACAAACTACCTTACTTAAATTTTATATTAGAGATTCATTTGAAATATACCTACGGATATTTTAATAAAACTTGCGAAAACACGTTCCGATTTCAAAAGACCAGCATTGCTATATGGTTATTGCAAATTGACAATTTTATAAATAAGTTAGCTTTTGTAATACTGAAAGCACAGCAATGTATTAAACATTGATTCGTTTCTTTTCATACTACGAAGCTGTAAAATGTTTAGATATAATATCTATATCGTTGATATGTCATTTAATTAACTAATTAAGTTTAATTTGCGATTATTTAATTTGGTCTACGTACACAGTTTGCATTTCATTAATTAATCGCCATCCGTCGGTACGTAACTATGTAGGTACTTTAAGCTAGATAGCAATTAACCCAAATTTATAAATTAGCTGTGTACATATGGTACGGGTCAAAGTTTCCTCGGTGGATTATTATTATTATTCAACTTAAAAGTTTCTTGGAATTGTTCAGTTTTATACAATATGTTTATCGTTTACTCTGTATAAGACTATAGAGAAGAAATACATGTTTCAATTTGATGTCAAAGCATATTTAATGTCTATATTGTATGCTATACCAAGACCAATCTAGTTAAACTAATAGACGCAATTATAATATGAAGATACATAGTGTAATCATATTGATACCGTTGATAATTTAGCTCAGTATATCACAGCCTTATTTGAAACTAGTAAAAAACTTCTAAAGCGGTTTTGTTCTTGTTCAACGTTCAAGTCGTAAATTCAATTGTATTTATTGTATAATAACGCTGGTAACTTTTTTCTAAATTCGAATTTGTATATTTTATACATTGTAAACTTGAACGTCACTAATTTACACATAATTGTGGAATCGTGGCTTCGAAATAATCGCCATACGTGTCAATGACCCCCGGTTTATAATTAATTAGTTAAAGTTAACACACCTTTGTGTAGGCAAATAGAAAATGTATTACTATATTCGAGTAGTAAGAACGTATACTGATAAAGTTTATGATAATAATAATTTTATTGGTTCCATATAAAAAAAAATTCTTGTCAGTTTTACTACTGGAATATTTTCCAAAGCACCATTAAAATGTACAAAGAATATCATACTACAATAAAACGTAATACGTTTGTGTATTTCAATTGCTATAAACACTTAGACACAGGCGACGAATTACGAAGAATAGTATCAATGGCAGACACTACAATATTTTCCTCCCTATTTTCCACACCTTACATACGTCAGAAAACGAAGCAGCACATGTTATACGTGTGCCATAAACCACAAGGAAACACAAATAAATGTGGCGTTCGATGAACACAATAAAACACAAGTGAGTGTGTGTCGTGTAATGGATAGATAGAAAACACAGAATGGGGCACATTGAATTCCGGTACGTGACCATTTTAAAACTAAAACCTCACCGGTATCTGTGAAGTTGCCAGCTGTATGTCCAAAGCGCCTCAACGATTACCATCAAAAGATGATAATCATGGGTGTTTTCGACGTCGTTAAGCTGATCTGTAACAAAATTGCTACGTTGTGCGATCTCTGTTTTTTTTTGTTGTTGTCGGTCTTCGATCCCATGGTGATGCCCCATGCAACTTACACTCGATAGTGATCGTCTCAATCTTCTCGTCCCGATGTACATGTACCCAGTTCAATGTCTCCGAAAAATTGTTTGCGATCGAAAAATCCAAAGCCAAAAAGTTCACATTCGACAGTCAACTTTACACACATCGCCAAAAAAACATATACAATAAGCTTCAAAAGAAAAGCATTTTTATCGTAAGAATGAATCTTGGTTTTTGTTTTTCAGATGAAAAGTGAAATAAGGACTTATGGAATAAAATAAACTGTCCTCACAAGTATAGTAACATTTTGATTCATATAAAAACTCTGCGTATAGATAGGGACTGTAATTGATTCATAGTAAAAATAAATCATGATTCTTATCACACTCATCAAGGATACTAAATTATAGACAATCATTACAGTAAAACACACGTAGAGTAGTTATAGATGTGGACATAATTTTTAACATGTCTCTACTGAAAACAAAGATAAAAAAACTATGAAAGAAAAACTACAAATTGATTTGTCAGGACAGTTTTTACGTAATATATGATGATCATGCATTATTAAACTTATGTACTGAACACGTTCTAGAACCAAAAATAAAAAAACAACAATTACATATTTAAAGTAATCGGAGCACAAGCGTCGATAAACGTAAACAGACCGGTTCGAGCGCATGTTAAGGGGAAATACGTGCGAGTATTTATCATGGGTTCTAGAGTTTTATGACTTGAAATGTTCCAAAAATATTTTCATAATTTTTAAAATTCATACCTGTCTCATTCGAGCTTCCTGCGGCGTCTCCCCGTATCGGCACCAGTGGACGAAATGCAGTGTATTGTGCCAGTTTCTCTCGAATCTGGATTTAGTTGCCATGTCGAGCTGCAATCAGTAGGAGCTCCTTAGTAGCTGTTCCACTGTTCAGTGTATCCGAATAATGAAAGCCCCGTTGAGGCTATCTGAAATGAGAGGTTTCCAATTCTGACGTGGGTGACCTGACCTACACAGAAATACTAAAAGATGGATAAAGAGAGAGAGAGAGCTTTCAATTACACGGAAAATACTAAAAAAAATGATAGAGAGAGCATTCAATTGAAGAGACGAGTTATAGATACCAATTTCAATTACGTTCGTAAAGGGCAGGCAGATGGCCTTTCAATGAATTGAAGAAGAAAATAGAGACAATGAATGAACATTTGCATGGAGTAACGAGGACGGCGCTGATTTGCATTTAAATGGAGGTCGCTTTAAATCGATCTTAACTTTCTGAAGACACCTATACTAATGGACGTGCAATTGGAGTTTGAGAAATGTCTAAAAACGTATCTAGGTTAAGAACTCGCTCACACGTATTTGCCAATCTTACGCGACTGAATAATAATGCAACGTCTAGTGATTAGATTTACATTGCATCGTCGCTGAAGGCCGCTTCGGTTATGTCATTCTATTTAAAACAGTTTGTAACGCTCGCGATAAATTATCTCCGAGGCAATTAATTTTACAACCAGTCAATCAACTCTGACGATTTCTAAGGCGTGTGTACCTACGTACGTAATATGAAGGTGTACTACTCACAAACTCTAAGATGAAGTGGCGAAAGTCGATTTTTAGTAAAATGCGAAGGATTTAAGGAGAATTGGAAACATTTCATGGTTTTGGATCTGGTTTATACCTTTGCTCTGATGTCTTTTTCACTGTTGGGAGTTTCCTGTTTGTCGTCCACGTTGTTTATGCGTATGACGGAGTCTTTCTTCCAGAAGGCACCCAAGGTAGTCTTGACAATGCGTTTGCGTACACCCTTTTGTTGCACCGTGTACACATCTATCTGTTCCGGGTTCTTTGTTTTTTCTGTCGGATAATAAAAAAAATATTGCTGTAGTGGTATAAAGTCTAATATATATATAGCTGATATCGCTGTAAGTGCCTTTTGATATTAATGATATAATAATATTCTCGTAAGTACCTGCTTATTTCTTTTATACGTTAATTATTATTATATTTTTTTTGGTATTTTTTATTAATTTATTTTCAGTATCTAACTATCATAACCTACGCGAACATTAGCTGTTAATGCTTCTAAAAAAATAGTATTATCGATCATTTAGTTAATTGACATTTTTATCTGTTTTCCTAATAGTATTAATCGTTATGTTTCTTGTCGTTAAGCAACTTATTTGTCATTGGATATTTCTGTTGCGCTTTTAGTACACATATGTATACAGAAGGGTTTTACTTAGCTTTATAATTAATTACGGATTCCCCGCTTGCGCTTATTAAAAGGCGCGAACGAGCTTGCGGGCGCGTACACAGTAATGAATTATTTACAAATCCCATTGTGAACTCATCGAGCCGGTCGCAACCACGCTAAACGATGCCAAAGTTATTCAGTACTGCTGTACGTCGCGTCCACGTCAGACGTTATCGCTCTTTCAACACAGTTTACGACACGAAGTCAATATAAACTCACCTTTACCCTTCTTCCACATGGCAATAGCGTACATATGGTAGTCTGGAGACAGTGCTGAGTCTGGCGGTAGCGGATCCTCCGCTCTGACTTCCAACACGAATCCGGACTCGAGCACAGCGCAAAGGATGTTCTGTTCATCATGTTTGAACCACTTAGTCTCGCGTAGCTTATGTATAGCTACTGAACTGCCGAATCTCTGCTTTTTCGGCGCAAATAATGCCTGAGCCTGACTCCCGAAGCGAGACAGGAGCCCCTTTACCGTCGGCGGCGGCACGAGACTCTTCTCGGGCGGCTTGATCTGCTGGAAACTCCGGCAGGTCACGAACCTGGCTTCCATTGAACTCTCTCCGCTTAAATTCGCAAAACAATCCCACCGCCTACACTGAATTAGTTAGCGAGTTGGTGTTGGGTCGGTATGGCGTTCGGGTTACTCTCACTAGCGAGAAATCGCAACACAGGGAGCACTTTCACAATTCGGTCCGCGTGGGTTAGCGGTTAACGGAGCACAGAACTACACGGTGGCGTTGGAGCGATAGACGCGGCGCGCGTGGCTGCCGGGTCATTTATACGGGCGTGGTGAGGAGGAAAGGCGCGAGGGGAGAGGAAGCAGCCCCACCACGCGTCTGACCTCTCTAGTGCGGTGCTACACGATAAAGTCATTTATCGAGTTATCGCGCTCGACATACAAATGAAAAAGAAATGTTTTACCATAATTTTGTATCCGATTGATGACTCAGAATTTTTCAATACGATTTCCGAATGCGAATATTTATGTGATGACTGGGGGAGGGGGGTCGAAAGATATCTAACCTGCACCCAAAGAGCCCAAGCCAGCTGCCCCTGCCTATGGGGCCCCCGCCATACAATTGATGAAAGTCTAGCGCTCTGACCAATCGCGGTGTAACGCAGTCTACCCAGGTACAGATAAATGCCCAGACCCCGAAGGGCAGCAACGTATACGATGCGATGAGCTGTGCTCTGGATTCCCAACCCATATGCTCAGAATGAGGAGTATACGCGAACATCCCTTTGAAGATGGCTCAAGTCCTACAATGAACTGAGACAGGATAATAATGATAAATAAATCAAAGTTTGTGTGTGAATTAGTATTCGTTTTCTGTCTGAGTGCAGGATCATTTACATTTATATTTGAGATCTGTGTATTTCAACTGCTGTCAATTTATTATAGCGCAGACTCATGTCTAATTTGAGATCAGATGGCCGTATGGGAAAATGACCCAAGATATGACTATTGTAATATTTTTTTACGTTCTTTATTTAACTGCAAGTTATTTTTTTCTGTGATTCAGTTTTTATTAAATTAGGAGTACAAATTTATATTGATTTAATTTGTTTTCATAGATATTTTATAATTCATCATGTTAAGAAATGCTTTTTTCAGAATCCTAACTAACAAATCAATCTCAAAGCTCTGGCGGATTAGATTCACCTGAAAACAATGTCTACCATCATCAGCCTATCTCAGTCCATTGCTGGACATAGGCCTCCCCAAAAGGAGGTTTATGCCTATAATCTCCACGCTGGGCATGCGGGTTGGAGATCGCTTTTCGCACCACCAACGCTGCTGTCTTCTGCTCAGTATGTCTGCTGCTCGATATTTTAAATATAAATATCTTCAGCGTTTCCTTTTAATAGACGCGGTGCACTGTCAAGACTGACCTAATTGCAAAGTCTTACAAAGTGCCCTATAATTATTTAGATAATTTTTTAAATAGTAAATATCCAAATTGCTGGAAATTTCTATTCTTACACCCAACTTTTTACCACGATTTTATTAGTGAAAAGAACGATCTCAAAGAAATGTAACCAAGTATCCTTCCAAGTGAATTATCGCATTTTGATAGTTTTTTACTTTTGTTTTAAATTATTATTATTACTTTTTTTAAATGTTTTGTTTCTATGAATAGGTAAAAAGGTTCATAGTGCTTTACATGAAATTCCATACTCCACATTTAATTGAGATATTCTTTATACATTTTAGTCACAAACCGCGTCGAACTAATATTTCTTAAAACATCCGATCCGAATGGGAACTCGAGTCGTAAACTATCGATACCGATATTGCCGCGTCCCCCACGACAGCGCCGAGTGACCTCACTCGTCCCGCTCCCCGCGGCACGCCGGCGCCAACCGGCAGGTATGTCCTCTGCGGCTGCCGCTACTGGCTCTTCGTACTCGTCGTACTAGAGAAACCGTGACTTAATGCAATGGGTTATAAACCTGTTATATGCGTGTGAATATTTTTTAGCACTTTACGTGTATGTTAGTCCGTATTTCGGCCCAGCATTTTCAACGAGTCCGCGGTATTGATCGTTTCGGACAAAAATAATACTCTGTACAATTTTCGTACAGTTAATGTAATTTTTGAATTTTTCTCGAATAATCGGACACTGCTGAAACTAAAACTTATGTTCGTTAATTTTTTTGTAGCACTCGTTTTCTTTTGATGTCTATTATATATTCACGTTTTCATTCGACACCGTTACACGCTTTTTTATACCTGAATGGTTTTGTCTCCGTATCCGCAGTATGGATTTTTCTCATGCGGTGTATTCTATAGATATGTATTTCCTAACAGATTTATTTATACGTACGTATGTATAAATGACGCTTAGTTTGTTTTTTGTATAAGGCAGCCAGTAGGAAGTTTATATCGTAGTAGAATGGGACCATCGTGCAATTAGTCATTAAGTTTTTTTAGAGTCATTATGCTTAAAAGTTGAAATATTTAAGGTTATATGTTAGACGTTGCCTCACATATCTTGTTCCGGCTATGTCCTACTTTTACAGTTGTTGACAAATAGAATATATAATTATAACCGTAAATAAATATTTTTAATTTTTAACGTTTTCCAAATAAAACTTGTTATTTTAAATTTCCCAATATAGTTTTTTCCGCTCATGTTTTAGAGATGTGCTAAATTATGGTAACGGCATTTTTAAATAGTGTTGTTTAACGTCAATTAAAGCTCATTGATTCTACACACACAGCCCTTCCATCCCTCTGGGAGATTGGGGTTCGAATTGTTCAACTTGCGAGCTTACGAGTTTATGTATGTGTGTGTGTGCGTATCAGCGTGCATGCGTGAGTGCGTGAGCTCGTGCGTGCGTGCGTGCGTGCGTGCGTGCGAGTGTGCGTGCGCGCGTGAGTACTTGCGAGTGTGCACTGCGTGAGGTGGTATTAGTGTGCGTGCGTGCGCGCATTCGTACGTATGTGGATGTGATCTCTCCATCACCCAGGGTTGACTGGGAAAGAATGCCGTTAAGCATTAAATACGCCCTTGTACTCCTTAGTTTAGTGTGTACAAGTATAAATAAATAATCGAAACATATTGATTGCACGCTTACCTAGCACCGTTGTAAATACTTTCACGCGACATTTATATAGCCTTGCCTGTAAATAGTTACAATATTATATCGACGTGTTTATGTGGGATGCTGGTTGCATCGTAAACTGGTTTAATACGTACACATTGATCAACTAACTTTCATGTATCTGATCGAAATTGTAAAACCTTTCATACGGTTTCAACATTTAATTATATAAAAAAATGTGTTTTAGCGAAAGTTGTATTAACAATTTCTTATTTCTGTGATATGAATGATACGTTAACGTTAACGCATTTAGAAATGGTACAGTAATATTTATATTACTTTAGACAATCCTTAACCCACATATCCCATACATATTTGTCGTTAAAAGCACATTTTAGCTTTCATTATTGCGTTGCAGTTGTTTTAATGGTTGGTGATGGACAGAATTACGAATGCAAGTCGATTTTCTTAGTGCTAAGAAATATTGAATTTCATCACTGTTTGATATTGGACTGAAATATCTACAGTCTGCCGTGCCTTTCATGTATGGGTACTGTAATGTGATACCTGCATAAATATTTTTATGCCAAGTCCCTTACGAGGTAGGCAGAGAGCACGGAGTGCCAAATATAATAATAATAATATATACTGTAATGATATTTTGTACCGAAACGTCCATGAAACAAACGAGATTTTGTTTATCATAACCAACGGGATTTTTTTCTTTTTGAGTAAGTACTATCAGCGTAACACTTCCTTAATACTGTTATTTATTTAACATATCTCGGCAGGCGAGCATAATAAATAAGGAAACAAAACAAGTTGAGATTTGGTCATGTCTAGTCGCAGGAGTTAATCTAAAGTTAGGGATGGCACTGCTGGAAATCTACAAGTTGTAGAAAAAAAAACTGCTTCTGATATGATGTTGGGATATTTGAGTACAAATAAATGTATATATTCGTTATAGATTAAATTTATTTGTGTTCTTATTGTACCGACTAGTCTCTGTGTGGTCTACGGCCCTTTGCCACATATGGTTGATTTTTTTCATTAATGTGGCTTATGCGGTAGTCTGCTTCGCTAGGGCTGTGACAGCTTTATTAAGTTTTATCATTCCTCAAATTATCATTATCTTTTTTTTCATCAGCTTGGTTTCATCCAGCGCTGAGAGTAGGCATTCAGAAATGCACGTCACTCTGTTTGGTCTTAATCAACCTGGTTCATATTTTTTCCGCTGTTGTAACGATATCAACGCTCCAACGTCTTAGTGGTATTTCCTTATTTCTATTATACATTAGTGGAATCCTTTCTGTCATGGCACGGCCCCGGAGTCGAATCTCTTTTGCATAATTGACTTGCCCGTCTTCATTTCAGGGCTACCACTATCCTCAAAGTCTAATTCCAGCAGTAATATTTGTATTCGATTTCACAAAATGAAAGGCGTACACCCCTAGATGATTGTACGTAACAATATTATCTTATTTTTATCACAGCTCCCATAAATCAGACGCCAGTGTACTTCGGAAGTGGAAGTATTGACCTCTGAACACTTCGGTGTAGCCTTCACCGTCTCGGCATAGCTGAGTGTTTACTCCGCCTCTGGCTCAAGCCTTTAATAGACGTACTGTCGCGTGCAACTGATGTCTCATTTATTTTATACATTTGTATGAATTCACTTGATGAATCTCTTTAAAATAACGTTATAATTTTAAAGTGTAAAATTGTGATTTTAGAGTGTACAATTCTTGTACAATTCTATTGATATGGCTTATAGCTATAATGTCATGTCATGGCGAAATAATTACATGTTTGCTTAAATGCTTCTGAATCTTTATGTTTAACTGTCAATCAAGCTTTTGGCATGGTATCAAAAGGCTATCTATGGATGTATTTGTAATAATACCTACTAAAATACAGTTGTAGGGAATGTATGACACACTGTTTTACGACATGTCTTATGATTATATATATACCAGCCTAAATTTTTCGGGATGAACCCACTAGTTTCGAACCTATACCAGGTTCTTTATCATGAGCTCCCGCCGATTGCAGCGAAATCGCGGTGAAGACATGCGTCTTATGCGTAAAGTTTCCCCAGTGAGTGATATTTGCTCAGCATAATTATTGTACTACGTGTATATAGTCTAATAAATAAAAATTCATTGTCATTATACCTCAACAATTTTATTTATCAAATTTAGTGTATGGAAGATATACTCAATTGACGAATTCCATTATCTCTTATCTAGTGTACCGTTATCTGCCGTACCTGTTGGGGCAGGGCGTGATATCTATGCCGCCTTTATCGTTACCTACTATCTCTGTCACTATCAGGGGATTTACGAAGAATTTCTTTTAATCATACTAAGTCTTAAAAATATTTCGTAGAAAGGACGCAAAGACGCTCTAAAATCATGTTCGTACGTATGCATGTGGATATGTTAGCCATGTATTGATGATAGCCCTAAATAAATTACAGAATTATTAAAAATTATCCAAAATAATGCTACCATTATTTGTAACACTTTTCTACCCGCTAGTACAATGCTGTCATTGCATGACTTCCATTGATTTGTATGACTCTTTCTATTTACGGCAATACTTTTTATTTGCTTCGCTTTTACCATTCATTAATTTTTTTATTTACGAGATATAACCATACAAATTATATATTTATTGTTGACAGTAAAATCAGTTCCTAAAAAATAACGAATATAGGAAGCTAATTTGGGACATGCGAACATTTGATAATTAATTTACGTTCGTGTTCTTATGTTAGGCATTATTGAAAGATATTTTACTGTTACTGTATAATATATAATTCAACAGATATCCCTCTATCAGTACCGCTATGCATACCGTTATAAATCCTGCGTCGATATCTGTTAACACATTTTGCGTTAGAATTTTACATTTTGTTTTAATATTGTCTTAATAAAAATAATAATAATAATAGACCCATTATAATTCTACTCTTGGAGTATATGTCTCCTCTCATATTGAGAGGGTTACGGCCATAGTCTGCCACGCTGGCCAAGTGCGGTCTATTTTGACTTAACATTGTACGGTTTAATTCAACATCTTGAACTTTGTCTTAACACCGAGCATTTTGTTGGTACTCGTATTCGTATAAAATATCATTTTACTTGTCAAGGTTAAACTTAAATACTTCACGTTTTCCCTATAAATATAATATTTTACCGGATATATGTAGAACACAGGTATTTTTACATAATAATCGGATTAGTGGATAATATAATTTAATTAATATAAAGCTGCTTAAATAGTTTTTATTTAATCAGATAAAAACGGGGAATTCTTCTTCTGTTCGATAAATATTTTATCTTAGATTTATTAATATTTTATAGGAAATCAATAATTTATATTTATGTGATAATGTAAGTAGGTATGCAAATTTTCTAATGGGTTCTATAGCTACATAATTCTCACACATGATTTTGGACGATTGGTTAGGTGGAAAGGGGATTAGCTTAAATTAGCTTGGACTCATTACATTTTCATTTCAATTCAAAATTCCATAAGTTCACATATCAAAGGGGTTCTGAGTACAAAAAAATTTTTTCTTTAAACAATCGTAACTAATAGGATAGGATCAGAAATGATACTATCCGACAGAGAACCAAAGTCACCGACATAGCTCAAAGGATTAGCTCGCTGAAG
>DWDT01004005.1:0-11684 GCA_018245595.1 Microceris scylla | reverse complement strand
AGATTTATTATTTTGTATACAACGTGATGTCGTTATTTTTTGTGATTAACTATAAATCAAATCAAATCAAACCAAACTAAATTCGAACTACGGGTAAAATGGTAAAGTTCGAGAGTCTCGAATGTGCTTGCGGAAACCATCAGCGCGGTAGACACCGATCTATTTTATTTGCCATGCTTCCATAATCTACCAAATACTTGTATTTACTATATTATGGTGTCCTAGTATTCTTTACTTGGGCGTGGAAGTTACTAGAAATATTTGAATTTTGATTCTCAGCAATAACTACGTATCTCTGTTTGGCACACGTATTAAGGCCGTTTCCACTTACCGTGACCGTCAGCCTTAGGTGGTCTAGCTTATATTATTTACAAGAAAAAGAGACAAAGGAATTAATACGAAATGGTAACCTATTTCTGTGTGGACACCGAATATTCAAACATGTGACTTGCACGTAGAAAGGTATGTAGGGGCTACATTGATTGTGCACATACACAAGAAACATAGCGCTAATGAACATTTAAAGATGATGATGTATTAGTGATGGACATTTAAAGTAATAAAACAATATTTTATACCTTATCATAAGAACTTATTATTTATCTGTTAGGTTTGTGATCTACGTATAACATTTCTTCTTTGCTAGAAGTATGAAATTTCATGTACTTTATATTATATAATTCCCTTTTTTGTTACAGGTATGTAATAACGACAGTAAACGAAACGGGTTTGAAAACCATACAAGCTGGCAGCGAGATTAATCACAGAATTGTAACTCGGCGGTACGGATCAAAGGCTGTAGCAACAAAACAGCTGCTGGCATAGATTTTCGCCGTAAATATAGCCAAGGCCGCTCTAAAGGCCTCCAAGTCTGCTTTGAAAGTCAGCGCTATGTCGGAGACAGTGAGTGTAATACAATTTTTGGTTATTGACTTTTGTAATAGTTTTTTTTACAGTGAGTACTGAATAATAATATTTTATAATCAACAATATCAAAAAGGGTTGCTATACATATGTACATATATACCTACAT
This sequence comes from Microceris scylla, assembly GCA_018245595.1. NCBI lineage: Eukaryota > Metazoa > Arthropoda > Insecta > Lepidoptera > Hesperiidae > Microceris > Microceris scylla. The sequence goes on along the minus strand of DWDT01004005.1, from coordinate 10,651 downwards.
TAGCAATATATTACACTGATATAGAGTACATCACGTGGACTATATAGTTTCTCTTTCAGTGTAAATATAAATAATAATAATAATGATACTTTATAATCGTCAAAATTAAAAAAAATTCGTTTTATATTCGTTAGCAAAATTTAATGTCATGTAGAGCAAGTCCCGTGGAGTACACAGACTAACTTCTCTTCAGAGACAAAGCTCCAGTGGACTGATTTTGGTGACCAAGATCTTGAAGTGTCCTCGGACATATGAAAACAGAGTAGTCTTATGTCGCGTCGCACTAAAAGTGTCGCACAAAGGGAAACTCAAACTGTGACCTACTTTTATTAATAACTATTTTTGTATGATTCAGTTATGAATTATGCCTTTTGATTTAATAACGTGTCACATTATTATTAGTTGGTTTTAGTCCACTGTTGGACATATACCTCCCCCTAATAAGCGTCCTTGTGCACTTTTATACGTGGTTTTTATCCATAGTCCCCACACAGCATGGCCATCAATTACGGACATAAACACTTTATTCGTTCTAAAGTTATTTTGTTGTTGAAGAGAATCTTGCTTAATAAGCCTTTGAAGCTATTGCCTAAGTTTATCAACGCTAAGTCTAGGCGTTGATAAATTAGGTAGCCAGGAAAAGTCTTTTTAAAAATGCTTTGCAAAATAATTAGTTGTCCTCTTTTATTTCTTTTTTTTTTATTATTCATCGTTTTACTTTACTTACGTTACTTTTAAGTAAATACGATACAGAAAACAAAATTTTATATATATATTTTTTTTTTTCAACCCATTATAGTTCCACTGCTGGAATACGGGTCTCCTCTCGTAATGGGAGGGTTAAGGTTAGAAAATGTTTTAAATTGTTAATTTTTTTTCTTTGTTAATGATACTACAGTGCGTGTGATGATAAAGCCCACGTGGTAGTCCTTAGTGCGTAACAGTACATTGCGATACGCACGTACTGTCTTCAGTCTACATTTCCTAACCGGAAATAAATTAAAAGCTGTAAACTAATTTCTGTAACAATATCGTCACAAGCGTGCCACTTGTACAATAATAACAATAATTATATTTCAATTAGTTTTGTGGCAACACCAATTAATAACGAGGCGACGGTAAGAAAACTTCAGCATACTGTTTTAATTACCGAGTCGGCTGTGCGTGGTAATCAATTTACATTATTACAGCACCGTTACTGTGGAACGTGATATTATAACTGGTGGGTGCGTTTATAAGTGTGCGGATTGCTAGCTTTATAATCGGACTTTTATCACGTGCCAGTTGTGACAGTATTATATAAATTTTTATAGTCGCTAAGATTGAGGTTAATAGGACTGACAATAACTTTTATTATACTTAGGTATATTAATGGATATTAGGTGTTATTATTGTTGAGTAATGTAATATTTATTACTTTTTAGTCGAGAGTTATCAGGTGTCGGAAAAAATTTAGAAATATTTATTAGTTAAGTGTTGTACAACTGCACCGTATTGAGGAAGTAAATAAACTCCAGTTGGCACTCGAATGTACATATTTATGCAAAGCATAAGAATTTACAAAACAAATGTATCATACTTATGTTTATATTAACATAATCAATGAGGCTTAGTTCGACCATTATTTCGAATGTTTGGAATACGCCCAATTTGGTTAAAGAAAGCGGGATTAACGATCCATCTTCTTACATAAGGAGAAACGTTGGTTTTACAGTCGCAGGGATTGAGAAAAGAATAAAGCATATACATCTGAGAGTTTGATGTAAATAAGCGATGGTATACTATGTAAATAAGAAATTCAGTAAGATTCCATTGCGAACAGTAAAAATGATAAACGATGTAATATTATTTACATAGTACAATCGAAGAGGAATTATCGTCTCGAGTTTGACTGGAATCGATATCGGGTAAATTTAATTTTGTAATTTATTTTTTAAGTTTAAATACTTTGAGTTTTTAATTGACATGTCACGTGTTCATCAGAAAAGATCATAAATAACATTTTAAATTTGGAATATGAACTGGTAACATAGACAACCTTCAAGGCTGCGGGACTATATTTCGTGGAAAAAACAAACGAACGAACCCTCTTACAAAGATGTTATCGCGGCTTTTCAAAGTAAAATATCAACTATTCTTTTAGACCGTTTTAGATGTTTTCATTAAATGATTATTATTTATCAAAGTCTAGTGAATCTTATGACTTACTTTCACAAATATTTATTATGGTTATATTTATAGACGTGACATTTAAAGTTTAAATTTGGAACATGGACGAATCTCTTGACATAGACAATTGCTACACTTAGCGGATCCACGATTCGCGTGAAAAACCAAATGAATCTCGTTATTAAAATGTAATCGCGGTACCACAGATAAAAATATAAACTCCCGTTTAAGTCACTCAGTTAGATTAGCTTTAAACAATTCTTATTTAGCGAACTTCAATGAAAGCGTCGTACTAAAACATGGGGCAACGCTATTTTTGGATATGGTCCTTTCGTACGAGTAGCACAAAGCTGTTTCTCAATGAAACGCGACAGAGAGGCGCAGTCACGTACGGGTTGACGGTTTATTCCACTTTCCAGTTTTCATCCAGTGAATAATAAATAACAAAAGACATGTGAGCTCAAACTCTATCTTGCGGCGCGCACTTGGTCATAATAATATGGGTTTTGAAAAGCACAAACTTTAATATAAACATACGACAGACTTTCTGCTCCGCTTGCATTTATGCTTAGTACTAAGATGTGTTTAAAATGATTGTTGCGGTATGTAACTGTGTTCTGAAGCACGACAAAGATAAAAGTAATGCGAAGCTTAGGAGAATGTTAACTGCGTATAAAAATAATCTCCAACGCTAACATTACATAACTTTAAACAGCAAAGCTTACATAATGTCTTGTTCCAACAACAAAACATCAAGCAACTAACAGAATCACAATTTTGAAGAATATATCGTATGTATAGAGAAAAAGATAAAAAAAAATCCTTTTTTCAGCGATAAAACTTTCCCATCCCAAATCAGTTAGTGTGAGTACGGTACAAAAAGCCCTCAATGTGTGTCATTAAAGCAATCCGGGCGCGTTAGGGGCCTTCGATGTGTGCCCCGGGGGCCCCAATTACTTTACTACCTGGGGCACTAGCCGATATCTATCGGCCCATCAATTGTACAAACCTTTGAGAAACAATCGTTTCTTGGTTCGAGCGTTTATTGGGGGAATGGAACTAATAGTGGTGTTTATGAGAACACTTATGTTAATCGTAATGTGATATTTTCTTCCTGTCTTATCAAGAGATACTGTTTGTATATAGTATTATGAGGTGATAAGACGTTGGAAATATAACTATAGTTGATATATTGTTAGTAAGTTATAATTTATAAGTAAGTTAGTACTAAGTTATACCTAATTAATAAGTAGTAGTTATAATTAATAAGCAGTAAGTTATAATACTAAGTAAGTTATAATTTACGATGACTTAGTAAGTTATACTTAGTAAGTTATAATTTACGATCACATCGCACAGGCTTGCAACTGTAAATACGGCATCAGTGTGGTATAATAATGATAATAATAATGGTGTTTCATTTTGGAATTTTGTTTTTTTTTATTGAGCAGCAAATATGCAGGCAGCAACTTCATTATGGCGCTATTCTATTGCCACAGACTAATCTGTCTGCGTCATCCAATCCAATGCAACTAATCTGGAATAAGTCTGTTATAAATCTTTTAGTATTAGATAGATCGTTATGCCTAAGTTCATTGTGTTACATAGTTATAGAATATTAAATCCTTAAACATTATGAAATATCGATGCATATTGTACAAAAGTCATGCACCATCATTGATAAACATGTTATTGTTGTTCAGATAAAGCCCTTGCTTTTATACTGCACCTACTAAGGGCTTGATATTTCTTTATTAACAGAATAATATCAAATAAGGCTAGTAACTAAACAAACCTGCGTCTTGATATTGAATATTCCATTGCGTTTATTCATAAACATTTGTATTGCGCCAGTATGCTGTTGGCTGTCAAGGAGTAAATTTCGCGCCTTTTTTAAAAAGAAAAAAAAAAACTCCGCCATACTTAAAAATACATTACGCTAACTATTCACTACGTTATCTTTACGATCGTTCGAAAACTAAAGCGTCGATCATAATTAGTTAACCACTCGGTTTAATTTTAATGCTACTGCTGTATAAGCTGTTAATTAATGTTTGTAGAATTTCTGTTGGTTTTATCAACGTAATTGTTACTGTGGCTTGATAGTAGATACTATTGTATCTGTACAATAATGTACCGGATGACACGAAATTTTTGATTCATTTATTCGTGTACATAAACAAATTTTAATGTAACTAGTGAAACGTGGGAGAGTACTAGACTCCTCTGCCTACCCCTTCGGGGATTACAGGCATGATGTTACGTTTTTTTACATGTAATACATATTTGTTTGGTGTGTTATAACGGAAGTTCAAAATTGTTAAGATAAAACTCCTAAACATTATTGTTATTGTTACATAATCACGTCAGACCCTTTACCTATAAGGTAGTCTAGACTAGAGAGCACTGAAAGTCGGCTATCTCTATCCTTGTTGACCTGATGTGATTCCCCTATTGATAACTCTCTTTAAAATATTTCATAGAAATTGTCAGTTACGTAATTCTTACATCTTCTAAAATCTAAAGTATTAAACAAATGATAACGCTTTGTATGTCGGTTTAACGTTGAAGCCTACAGGATAAATCATTTATACGCACTAAAAACAAAATCATATGAATACTGTGAGAGACAAGAGTTGCTTACCCTGACATATAGTTTCTGATACCCAGGCGTTAAAGATTGTGGGGGCTTTAAAGTGCAACATAGCTTGGAAATATCTAACACACGCTCAATTGCTAAGAAGAGTTTAAATATATTCTATTTTATTTGGTAGTTATAACAATTTAGGCTCGTTCTCTGTCTATTTAATCGAACGTATAACATAAGTTCTTTGGAGAAGTACTCGTACATAAATCATACGTTAAAGTAAATTCGATATGCTAGTTACAACGTATAACATAACTGCTGAAATGTGGGAGTACTGCACTCATCTGCCTATCAATTCGGAGATGAGGCGTGATGCTATATCATTGTACACTAGTTATTTGTCAGTACTATAAGAAACTCGATAGTCTTTTGTGTGGCAATTCCGTGGGGATAAAACACGGGCGTACTCGATCGACCTTGCCACAATACACTTCAAACGTTGTTATACATCTAAGATCGACTTCCTCGTCTTGCAGTCGCACGAAGTTCACAATTCTCATGGATTGCACTACGAGTATCATTAGGAAGTACTTGATATACCTAAACAATACAATAACTGCATTTTGCCGGTGCTTTGTTACATTTTACAGTCGATTTTTATGTGAATGTGATCGTTTCTTACGCGATTATGTTTACTAAGTTGCTTTGTCTTTTTGTTAGAAATTGATGGAAGATATTAATTTTGTGTACATTGGCTATTTTGATTTTCAATAAGCTATTCAATCTAAGATTTTCTAGAAGAAATCGTTCTATTAGCTCTATCATAGCCTACTGTTCTTTCTCTACTTACTTGTTTTGTTATATTTCTTTTATGTAGTGCACAAGAAAGACTTTTATATTTTACTGTAAAAATCCCTTGTGTTGTTGTTTCTACAAAAAATAGCATAACGTCTGTGTTTCCGCGGAGGGATATTCAGAGGAATGTAGTAATCCCAAATCTCACCTGTTATATTATATCCCATGGAATAGGGGTGAAATTATTTCTATACACCGGATTTCATCACAACTATAAAACTTCATAGAATAATAGGCATAAGTCCAGTCTATATTTTGGACACTGTTCTTCCCCGCCTCCAAATTTCTGCAATCGTATGTCTCCGACATGACAGATATTTCCTTGATGTAACTATTCGAGACATTTCTTATACATATTCGGGGAGAACGGTGAATATTTTAAGCGCCGACGTTAACGTAGGTCCCGGCGCCGGGAGCTCGGCTTGTGCTGTGTAGAGACATTTGTAATATTGTATAACTCAATATACAACTCATTGTATATTGTGCTATTATTATCACGCCACGTGTCTTTCGGGGTAGGCAGAGAGCACTAATTGTTAGCTATCTCTGTTGTTACAGACCTGACTTGATTATTTTATATTATAATTCTCTTCATAAACGCGTGCTGCTTTCGGAGACTTCTGATTCCCCATCAGCCAGAGACTCACCTTAGTCAAAATAGCCGAATTTTCGTCTTCCTGGGAACTTGCATTAACGTTAATGTCCATAGTGAAACTTATTATATAACTCATTTTATACCTAGCTAGCGAGTTTATGTGCAAACAATAAGCATATTTGACGTTCTGATGACTACTAATTTTTGATCAAACGATATTCAAAACCAGGCGTATGATACAGATCATCAACTAAGAGTTCCAACTATTCCGGTAGTGAAAAGTTAAAAGGAGGGAGAATATGAATATTTCACATTATTCTTATACAACATATAACTCGCTCAATAAAAAATGTTCGAAATAAATCTGTTTGTTGTGCTCTGTCTATTCGTGAGCAGTGCATAGTCTGTACACACCGTAAGCGATGTCTTAGTAAATCCTGTGAGATCCAATTTTCTCCAGCCGACAGCTACGTTGTGCCTACGAAACTAAAATTGCACTCTACACGTTTTATGACTCTTGATTTTTGTGTACTCTCCTGCTGTTTTGCTCATAACAAAGGCAGGTACGCTGGATGCAGTGCCGCCGTGAGACATACACGTTCGAGAAAGTTCTATTGTTTTATGTTTATGAAGGTAATTGCCGTTAATTACATGTTTGTTCTAAATACAACTTAAAACAATTATTTTGTTTTACCGGCAGCAATTCTATTCAAATATTTGATATATTATTCTAATATTGGACATGGATCTGCTCTCGGAAAGTGAAAGTTAATTTTGTATGTTAGATAATAATTCATTAATCGTTATCTTGATACATGCACTTATTACGAGGTGTTTCACAATCTAGGAAAGCTAATGAGCCCTTTTGAAGCGCTTTGAAATAATTATGTTACATACAAACCCACATGACGATTTATCTTGACTTATAATATAATTTATTCACATGTGGTTTTTCAGATCCGTTTCGATTTTTATTATAAAACAAACAGCAACCATGTTTGTGACGAGAGAAATACAGAGTGATTTTGACGCAGTATAAAATGAAATATTTTTTTTTCAATTCCATCATAAAAAAGTGAGCTTGTTCAACATTGAGTTGACTACAGCATAGAGCGAATATAAAACCCATTATTCTCTTTGTATGCTCATTTGAGGACAATTTAAAAATCAGCATTTGTTCGTACAGTCGGAAGCGGCCATCATTGTTAGCAGAGCATCAAATGATGGGGTTGGATTGATTGAAATCTAACTTTTATACTTTTTGTTGGTAAACGTACAATCTTTCGCTGTTCATATAACGTGATGTGAGATAAATCGGATTTATTATGGCCGTAAACGCGTTATTGGCTGTAAAAATTGCATGCCATAGCATTTACTATTTTACGTACATCAGAGGGTTGGAATTTATCTATAATTCGATCTGCGAGTCGTCTCTGTTCTTGTGGGGTGTAAAGACATGTACATACATGTGTACGGCTTTAACGTATAGATGTATATATGTTCACACAGACATGTAAATATATATTGTTGCTGTTACAACGGAAACTTCAGCGATAGCATGTCGTGAATTGTTCGCAATCGAGTAACATAAATATAAGTTGCTAAATAAATCAACAATAAGACAAACAAACATTTGTAAACGCAAAATATGTATATTTGTTCATGTATCCATGTCATACTCGCAGTTTCGCAATAGGAAAGGACTCGTCCTCATCCGTCAATAAAATCTTTCTAGCATCATCGTAGGATATTCACACGTGAAGATTGACATTTGAGAGAGTCCTTTTAGCGGGGCGTGGACCGATCTATGTATATGGAGTATGGATTCATGTTGGTCAAGTATTTATAATGTATCTAACGTTAAAAATATCTAGCTGCACATTTAAACTACAGTTAAATTTTGACAGCTGTTTAATTCACTCGTACTTTCACTACAGTTTCTTCTTTCTTTCACTACAGTTTCTTCTTTCTTTCACTACGGTTTCTTTCGTTTCAATTTCAGTCGTTACAGTTTCTGACAGTTCAGTCGTTACAGTTTCGTTACAGTTTCTTTCCTTTCAGTTTCAGTCCTTTCAGTACAGTTTCTTTCATTTCTTTCACTACAGTTAAATTTTGACAGCTGTTTAATTCACTCGATGTAAACAAGCCTCATTATACCATTGTTGGGAATTGTTAACAAAAAGCGGCTGCCGCTGTGTACAAGGTATCCGGTTGCTTTATACAGACACCATTACGTACGCAAATATTATAGTGATTACCAGCTGCGGTTGTTAAACTAGTGCTGTGTAGCTTCAGATTTATTTATTAAGAAACATATGCTGTATTTAAATGAATCATCCTAAATGTGTACGGAACCGTATCACTTATTTAATAGAATACAGTTTTAATGTTTTAATAATATTGTAAAGTACTTCAAAAAACAAAGAATTATATATATGCATTGCTAATCAGGTTTTATATTATACTTGTCTACCACTGCTGTTTAATAAACATGACCGAGCTTTGAGAGCAAGTGGAATCTATGAACGGATCTCTTTTCGAATAATATTTTTCTATTATATTCATCTGTTTGTAATAAATATTCACACATTTTCAATCCATCAAATATACCAGAATTAATGAATGAGAAAAATTGTATCTGTGGTACCTAGTATTTTGTTTACAAGTAAATAATTTGATATATAATGGTCTTTTTAGAATGTACTAAAGTTTACCTTAGATATAAATTATACAAACGTTCCCAAGTTTCTTTGACTGGATAACTGATAATATTTGACCCTTACAAGGAAGCGCTGGTAAAGTACATAATGTACATACATATAACTGTACCAAACAAATTTCTTATTTTAACAGAACTCCAAATTGGAGTTAATTGAGTTGATCAACTCTACTTCAATCATTTCATCTTCCTTTCCCTTCGGAGGAAGTTATAATTAACATCGGATTAATATCGTCTTCTGTTTGATATTTGTTGAATAGCTTCAAAGGCTGTGCTGATTACGTAGTATGGACGGTAAACTTGAGATCTGGCTTACGGACTTACGTCATGGGAAGTCGGTCGCAGACCACCTTTACGTGTTCTGTTACAGCATCGGCAGCTGCTTTAGCATCGGAAACCATGCGTTCATTGTGGGCACGCTCCAAGCCATATTAAATATCACACATCAACAGAAGAATATAATCAATAACTTCCTTGTGTTTTTTTTTCTTCAACCGATTACAATTCCATTGCTGAAATACGGGTCTCTTCTCATATTGAGACGGTTAAGGCCATAGTCTGCCACGCTGGCCAAGTGCGGGTTGGCAGACTTCACACACCTTAGAATTATTTTTTATAAATTCTAAGGTGTGTAGGTTTCCTCACGATGTTTTCCTTCACCGTTAGCAAATGATATTTAAATTGAAAACGCACTTTTTGTATAGAGGTGCGCGCCATGGATTTGAACCCAACACCCCTGAAGTGAGAAGCGAATTCTTAACCACTGGGCTATCACTGCTACTGTAAAAAAATATCCCATGTTAACTAAAAAAAACCATCTCACTTATAAAAAAATACCTGCTCTATATAAAAAAAACATTCTCATTTTACATAAAAATTTAATGACATATTCCTATGAAGTAATAAATCCTGTGATATGTCAAAGAAAATTTCCATCTAGTGTTTCAAAAAAAAAAATTATTATATAAAAAACAAGCTTATCAAAAGCGTAATATGTTATCAGTAGTACACATGATAACATTACAGTAACATCCCATGAATAATCCCAAAAAAAGCACCTACAAGTTATTTAGCATTTCGTTACTCAAAAAACCCATTAAATATAAATTACCTAGAATTTCAGAACGATAATTACAGTAAAATCAAGGCAGTTTCTGGTTTAAAAAAAACAGAATACATCAATAAAGCACAAAAAAAATGACATCAAATATAGAGAGAATGTATATGTATAGAAATAAATAAAATTGGAGTGTCTGTTTGTAATATTAAAATAAACACTTTTTACTAAATGCATATGTATGTATACACGGTACATATACCAAAGTAACATTTTTTACAACTTTGTCTGTCTGTCTGTTTGTTCCGGGTAATCTCTGAAAAGGCTGAGCCGATTTTGAGGGGAGTTTCACTGACAGATAGCTGGCCTAATAAGGAGTTATTAGACTACTTTAATTTTAGAAAAAGTTTTGACTCCCATGCGAACAAATTCACAGACAACTAGTTATGAAATATATGTAGCTCTATCTGGTATATTTTAGCTACTATTGGTTTTCCACCTACCTTCCTTTATTTAAAACTAGCTGTGCCCGCGACTTCGTCCGCGTGGAACCTTTTTTTAAAGTACCTACTTCTGTGTATACGATATTTTCAGTTCTAAATTTTGCCATTGTCGCAATGTTTTTTATTGCTGCTCCTCTCCTATTCATCTTAGCGTGATGTTATATAG
>DWDT01004004.1:0-11687 GCA_018245595.1 Microceris scylla | reverse complement strand
AATGTGTTTGTTAAGAACCAATAGCATCGCTTCCCCTTCCCTGTACTGGGCGGGGCTAGGTAAAGGAAGGGATTCTAATGGTTCTTAACAAACACATTCCTCGCTACGTATCCTCGCTCATCTCTGGTAGAAATGCACCCTAATTATAGGAACGCGTGTTTCGCGCCATTTGTGAAGAAGCGTTTTGACAATATTTGTGAAGGATATAATTTATTTCTTATTTAATTTTACTTTCTACCGCAAAATAAAGAAGATTCTGTTTCAACTTGTCAGTCGCGTAACAGTGCATATATTGTAGGTGTCTAACCGTTTTCATAAATCTAGGTTTTCTCATTCATTTCCATTTGGCTTCAAAGACTTTAAAATCGAAATCGAATTTATGGCTTTATTTTCCAATTCGTTACTATAACTATTTTTTATCAGGGCCTGGAGCTAAATTCGAAGGACTGCAAAGAGCAGCGGATGAGAGCGGCACGGGTCCATGTGCGCAACCAATGCGACTCCCTGGAGACCCCTGCAGGGTGGGCCCGAAAGCTAGGATGTCGGTCCCGAAAACCATTTCTAAACAAGCCAGTGCTGGTGCTGCGAGTGATCCTAGAGCTAAATGTGGTAAGAAAATAATATTAATACTCTTAGAAAAGCTTATGTAAACGACATAAAACGGTATATAAGGGATATTGGGGTTAACTATAAAAAACTTGCGAGCAAACAGCTAGTTTAATAAAAATATAAATGTTTATGTGAGTTCAATTGCTGGCCACGTCGCATATCTATTGGATTTCGAAAACCTAAATCCTAAACTAAACCTAAATCCTATTGGTTTTTAGGGACTTAAATCCTATCCAATGAAATATTAATCTAAAATTTAAGTCCATACACCCGCAAAAATTATAACAAATTTGTTCGTAATATTAAATATGAGCTTATTCGCAGAAACCACGTCAGCTGTACCACCGCTGGGTAAGACGGAGTACCAGGACGGAGTCTCCAAGCTGGGTGCCATCATCATGCGAGACAAGTTGCACAGAAAATGAAACATTTATACCAGATAAGGGAAATCATGAATTAAAACTATTCACAAGATATTCGTTTTTCTTTTCTAAATTGTTTGTATTTACTCCTGAAGTTCTTTTAGAATTTTATGGCTAATATAAGTTTAACAGGTTGATTGCCATAATAAAGATCAGGGAGACATTTATTTTATTAGGAGAAATTTATTAGCTCATAGTAGCAAGAGACATTGATTCTGTTAAACTTTTCAACATCCATTTAGGGTTAAAGGAAGCTACGATACTGGACACTCGCATGACTGCTTACTTCCATTTAACATAATAAATGTAGAATGTATCAAACTTAACACAGCTTTTTTCAAACACCTATCGTATATTTTACTAGCTGTGCCCGCAACTTCGCATGGGAATCAAAACGTTTCTAAAATTAAAGTAGCTTTAGTTACCCCTTATTACATCAGATATCTGTCGGTGAAAGACCCGGCAAAATTGGTCCAGCCGTTCCAAAGTTTAGCTGGAACAAACAGACAGACAGACAAAAATTGTAAAAAATTTTTAATAAACATTTAGTAAAAAACGGTCATTTTAATATTACAAACAGACACCCCAATTTCATTTATTTGTATAGATGTATATGTACATTAAATTAGGATAAACTGAGTATTTGGAATAGCTGTTCAAGGCATATCTGAGTTGTTTTTATTCCTTATCAGTGGCAACGCCTTTTTAAATCACATATGATGTGAAACTTAGTCTGTTATTGACACCACGTAGCTGAATGTCATTTTGATTGCCATAGGACGTTTAGTCATTCGTTATTTATCTATTACTTTTTTAATCTTCTCTTACAACTATAAGTGAATCTGTTTTTAAATGTTAATATAAAAAGGGAAAGACAGCATGATAAATAGACGTTTATGTATAAAAGCATTAAGTACACAAAGTGTCACGCTGGAGGGGTCCGCGCGCTGGAGATTAGCTCTCCTCTCTTATAGAGCATGGTTCCTTCTTTCCTCTCTTCTCTTCTTACGACTATTTGTTCTTCTCTTCTAGAGTTATGATCGTCTCTTCTGCTGTTATGATCGTCTCTTCTGGTATGATGATCGTCTCTTCTGCCATTACGGTCATCTCTTCTAACGTTATCATCTCTTCTGGCGTTATGTTCGTCTCTCCTTGGGTTATGGTCTCTGTTGTCGTCTCTTCTCGCGACTTCTTCACGACGGGTGGTCTGTTCGTGCCGTGACCTGGTGCTCCTTGAAACGGAGGTTTCGTCGTGTTGCCGGAGAACCACCGCACGTGCGTCTGACGTGTTGCGTTCTCTGCAAAGATTTATTTGTAAATGATTTTTGAAATACCTTCGTAAGTTTTTACCAAGCATTTTTAACTCGTTGGAAACAAAGTGGATTAGATTTGCCGTCGCATAATATATTTCATTATCATCTTCCATTGCCCCGATAATAGTCTTATCCTTTGATAGTTATCAACGTTGGAAAATAGGGTGGTACAGTTGTTAATGGGGAAAATTTGCTTGAAACCGGAACTTATTATTCATTAACTGTCACTTAGGTTAAGGACTTGGGGAGATTCTCTCGATTATTCTACGGACTGATAGACCATACTAACCTTCCAAAACTGACTAGCCTATCGATGTCCGTGTGCCGCACGGGCAGCCCCCGCGGCGGTGGCGAGGCGGGCGGCGAGGAGGTCGCGGAGGCGGTGACGGAGGAGGCGGGCGAGGTGGGCGAGGGCGGCGAGGGCGGCGAGGCGGGCGACGAGCCCACGGCCGAGTCGCGCTTGGCGGAGGACGAGGACGTGGAGGTGGAGCGGCGCAGCGCCGGGATGCGCAGCGACGCCGTGATGACGCACTCGTCCTCCGACACCGCGCCCGCCTGCGAGCGCCGCGCGGACCGTTAACGGCGCGAACAGAGCCGCGCGCGCACCAGCACAAGGCACATTCTACATCTACCCTGAGTAGCGCTTATTCTCTATTTGAACGTCAACAGCATTATCCCCTTAAATCTTCAGTACATGCATTCAAATCTGAAGGCTCTAATGAAGCACGTAACGTTTATTATTACAATCTATTTTCCATTGGCCTACGTTTTACAACCTTACGAGCAACTGAATGCTGCTGATGACAAATGTGATACGACAGCTTCCTTACTAGTTTGACACGTGAAGACTTTTTCCAGTTCAATTAACAAGAAGACTAATATATAAATAGTCAATATGAATATACGAGTACATGACCATGCCTTGATATATTTCCGTATTTGTCAATGGTACCACCAATAACATCTGGAAATCGGATAGCAATATTTCATTCAATAACTACTTCTGCTTTATTTAATGTAGTCTAATTTATTATATATAGCTCGAGAATAAAATAGATCTTAGAACAGAACCTGCCTAAACTTATAACCTTGTTAAAAAAAGGTTATAGAATTGTTACCATCGTCACTAGCCCATTTACGTCCACTGCTGGACAAAGCGCTTACTCAATATAAGTGGTTACTGGAATACATACTTCGTTATAATCACTGGCGGAGTCATTGGAGTCAGGAGCGGAGTCCGCCCTGGTCTGCGGAGAGCACACCACGCCGCTGCTGCTACATTCTTCACTATTTCTAACCCTGGAACAAAATTCAAATTTTCATTTACATTTCTTTTGACCGGAATCCTCATCATCATCATCATCATCATCAGCCTATCTCAGTCCACTGCTGGACATAGGCCTCCCCAAAAACGTTCATGCCCGTAATCTCCACGCTGGGCATGCGGGTTGGAGATCGACCGGAATCCTCACGAGTATTTAAATGAAAAAATTAAAAGAAATGTTTAGCAACCAAGTCGGTATTAACTTTTTTGTCTGATTTTATCGTCACCCTCCACCAGCTCACAATTTTGTGGATGAAGGATAGATGATGGTGATAACAAGAAGAGGTATAGAGACGGTCGTGAATTCGATCGGGACGCTGCGCCAGTCAGGCAAGCGAGTAAAATGGCACAGTCCAGATTTACTCCTAAGACGACTATTCTTAGAGTCACATAAGAGGAAATTGCCCTTTGGACAAAGAATATTTGGAGAAGTGCATTGCTTCTCCTGGGATTCCAGGATCATCTACGTGGTTCAAAATGAGTTACGCGAAGACATGAAGAACTTGTAGTTCGATTCTCAGTTAAAGGTTTTGCCTCAGTTTGCCTTGAATATTGCGGTGATACCAGTGTTTGTGAAACTGACTCATATGAGTCCAATGTACACATGTATCGCTGCGGCAAAGTTTCGGAATGAGATAATAGTGAGAGTATTTTTAGACATAGCCATATCTTAAATTGCCGTACCTTGGACCAAAGTTAGGGAGGCATTGAAATTTCATAGTTATTTAACATCAGAGGGCTTGCATATTCGTTACTTCTAAATAGAGTGAATCATACTAAAGAAAACATTGAGATTGAACCATTTAAAGTGCCTAATATTCGTTACCTGGCAACTATTGTCATGGCGGAAGACATCGACCCTGAAGAGGTGTCGGAGGTTGCGTCTCTGGTACGTCGGCTGCGGGTGTAAGTTTTCTCGCTGGAACCAACGGTCAGTAAAAGTTAACTCCAGGTTTAACTAGAGTCGATTATTGCAATAGATAGTAGCCCACAATCTGTTTCAAAAATGACAATCTAAGACTGCTTACGGATTTGTACTAACCAATCCTTTATCAGTTCAGATGTCAAATGTAGCATTGATTTGATAATTGAGAATACAATCAACTATTATCCCATCGAAAAACTTCTGTTCTACTATTCTAGCTCTAATAATCAAGTGGAAGTAATATGCCCGTTCTGATGCAGTCAAAGGGAGCGCGTTTCGGGGTTGGCGAGCGCACCTGTCGGGCCCGCCGGTGGCGGCGGCGCCGTGCAGGCACTGCTCGCGCGACCACACGCGCCGCGCCGCCTCGCCCCCCGCGCCGCCCGCCGCACCCGCCGCGCCGCCCGCACCGCCCGCGCCCTCCGCGCTGCTCCTGCACAACCACCACCACAACCCAACATGTATCTACTCGTATATCCAGTAAACCCCAACAGACTAAGTTATACCATTTTAGAAATTTTTCCAATTTCATCATTTTTGATTCCACATTGAAAGTCTAATAGTTGTACAGAGTTTAAAATAGCCAGAATATTTATACATATATAATAAATATCCTCATATATTGCTAGACATATTTTGGTGTGTGAAATTCTATAAGAGTTGCCCAAACTCACTCTGCCTTCCTCAACAGCAAGGAGTCGAGGTGCGCAGGCGAGCTGTGCGCGAGGTGGATGTAGGCTTCGTGCAGCAGGTCGGCCGGCAGCGTCCACAGCTCCGCGTGCCGCTCCACCAGCTGCCGCACCACGTTGATCACGTCGGCGCGCTCCGATAACTGCTCGGCGCTGGAAGCACAGAGAGTACAAGGTCTTAATACGGCGACAAATTAATGATAATTTTGAAAGTTCATTAATATGTTATGATTTTATTTGGATTTGAACTAAATATATTGTTAATATCAAGAAGTTAATCAAAGTTGAAATTCAAAGGATATATGGATTAAGATGCAATAAAAGATTGCCTTGTGACATTTTTCAATTTTAATCTCGTCTGATATCTGTAACTCAATCAGTGTTATTAATTATTATCCGTTATTAGGGCCTATTTTATTACTAAATTGGATTAGGTATTTATGATGTGACATTACTTTGACTGGTCACAGACCTGGCCGCTTCATTCGGTTTGTTCCGATGCAGGATATTAGGGGCGAAAATCGTCGCCAAATTAGCTGCGTCCATTTTGTTCCCGGGCTGGCAGCCGTCTTCCGAGTGAGACGCCAGCTGCGCCAGGAACGACAGCAGTGCATTGAGGGTGTCCCGATGTGCTGCTGGGAGCAGCTGCACGATCAGCCGCAGCGCTTCCCATTGGAGACTGCGGTTACGGATTTCTGGAATCATCATACTTTACATCAATCCCGAAACATATAAATCAATAGCGGGAGGTCAATACGATACGGAACAATTTAAATAGCAGCGTGATATGGACTTTTTTTGTTCAATGAATCTTATATTGTAGTGTACTGAGTTCTTAGCGAAAACATCACGAGTATTTTTCACGCTAAAATGTTCTACGTACCGATATCTGCCTAACCTACTATGACACTTCAGCTTACAGACAGGTGAAATGAATGAAACAAGGTGAATGTTATGAGAAAGCAAATGTTGGAAATTTCACATTTCAAAGGATTTAAAATTATAGCGTATGAGATGATCGCTCACCTCAATTCTCTTGCTGTTCCATATCACATTTACCAATTTAAAAATGTCCGACATGACAGCTCCAGAATTATGTCGCGAATGACGGGAGACCACTGACCCCGATATGTCACTTTGTGTCCAAGTGTCATAATTATGAATTTCTTCTTCAAATTTCACAGACTGGGTGTCACAAATATTTGCAATCATTTCTCTTTCTATTTAGCTAAGTTAGTCACATGCAGAGAAAAATTGTGTAACTCTTTGGAAACTTCCGATACTTTTCCCAAGATTCATATGTAACAAAAAACGTAACATCACGCCTGTAATTCTCGAAGGGGTAGGCAAAAGAGTTTAGTTTCACCAGTTACGTTTAAGTCCCATAGAATAGGTGGTTAGCCTATTGTCATACTCCTGGCACAGATCTACACTCCGAATCACTACTAGAATTCTTTTTAATTAATAATTTCCGATAGTCCCCGACCAGGGATTTGAACCCAGGACTTCCCAATCGACAGTCGCATTTGCAACCACTCGACCAACGAGGCAGTCAAGATTCATGATTATTTAAATCGTAAGGTCGTCTCTCAGACACTGCTGTACGCTTAATGCGCTTCGTGCATAACGTAAAAGACTGTGATATTAATAAGAAATGTCTTCATTAATGTCTGCCAATTTATAACTTTATTCGCAGCTTTACTAAGAATTTGAGCAAACAAGTTAATGTTTCGAGGGCATAAATCTAGAAATTCGGATAGGACAACCACAACACTATAAAACGAGTGCATCATTTGTGGTATGACAATAAAACAGGTAATGTCTACTGGCAACCGAGCGGGCACGATTTATTGCACTGTAACTCGCTTCAATATCACTTGCTCCAATTGTTATTGGTACTTCTTGAAGTATCGCGGAAAATATAATTTGAGGCCTTTGAAAAGTTATTGTCCTTAAAATTTGACGTTTTTTGGGAACAAAAGTGTGTATGCAATTAAAGACAATCTTATGTTCTTTGGTGTCATGCAAAATTTTTAATCTTCAATGGTTTTCTACATGAACTTTCAATCATTTGATCAATTGAATTTTGAAGATAGAAATTTACGTACGAGTACAGGGTAGTTTCACTTGTTCCAGTACCAAATGATTATGAAAATTTAAAATATTTTTACTCTTTTATTACAAGTGTTATTTGGGAATTATTTTTATGTCCTTATTTACAATACTGTAAAATTCCCAATTTCCAAAAATTTTAAATGTATATTTCTAAACTTCAAATATTGACGGTGGTAGTTTGAAAACCATTTAAAGTCATCACATCACACCTCTGTCAGTTATTATTATCAGATTTTGTAATAAACTTAAATTTAATGGGCTGACAAAAATACACTTCATAGCTATGGACGACTGGCTGGTAACTGGACAAAATTTATGGCATCGTTGCTGTAATAGTTTCATTACTATCACTCGTCCCATTTGCTGTGAGTGCTGTAAGGAAGAGTTATGGTTCTCGTTTTCTCGCGGTATGCCGATAGACATTCTAGTACCTGGCAGCGGAGTGCAAGGAACTAATTATTTGATATTCTTTGGGTATTTTAACTTCCTAGAGCCACTGGCATCACGTGTGTGTATCGCGAAGACATTTAGTTCATTTAACATTCGGATATTTAAAAGAGCAGTGAACAAAAAACTATAATAAATTTTCAATTCCTTAATTAGTGAGAACATTATTATTTTTACTATCATATTCATAATCAGCTTCAAAGGTTTCAAATTGAGGTATTGAAAACAGATTCCACGAAGATAAAAAGCATTATACAAAATAGCTACAGTAGCTACAGTATCGCAATAGCAATGTTATGGGAACACTGATTCTCCTAATTCATGATACATGCATCGAAGATGACTCGACTTACTTTGTGTCTGCAAAAACGCAGGATACAGGTCTCTACACAGCAGCGGATCAGGCAGGTCCCTCAAGAACTCCTTGAGGAGTGTTGCCACATCATGAGGACATACCGCCGCATCCAGCGCCGCTTCTTGCCCCCGCTCCCACTCCTCGCGCAGCTGAAACATGAAGAGTTGAGCTGAACTAAAGTTTATTCTTCAATCAACTCTGATTAACCTGTCCAACTTAAGGGCATTCCACAAAACTTGACGAATCTTAATATAAGAACTTCTTGATTCCGTATAGCCATTTCGTTTTGGCACTAACAGAAAGAAAGGTTACAACAGCCGTTTTGCGCTGAATTCGGATGAAAATATTTATAATACTATATTTTACGTTTAGCCGAGCGGTGTTAATAGAGCTGTCTCTATTTAAGTCCACGTACCCGGCACAATCCTACGGCCAATCAGTGGCTATCGCATTTATTGCATCTCTAGTACGTACTACAGCTAAGTTTGCAATAAATCGGCTCCACAATCTGGGTCAACGACGCTAGTCGATTGCAGCAAGCAATATGATCGGGAAAACATCTAATTCCGGCGGTCAATGTTTTATTCTCACCGCGAGTGTATTGATGTCTGCTTGGTAAACTTGCGCGCGCGCCGGAATTATCGATGTATTTTCTGTCATAGCAACCGTATTGAAATGTTGCTGGACTGCCGGCAACAGTGTTGTAGCAAATTTTAACGTAACATTGTTTGTTTCGGTGCGATAATTCGAAAATCAAATGAATTCAAAATAAGGAACTTCATCTCAAATACTAAACCATCTTCCATTGTTCTCCTCTATTTTTGAGTATTTCCTTGAAATAATACTTATACTTTAAACATGCGGCAATGAAAGAATATTTTTATGATCCTTGTAAGACCCTCTTTTAATACATGTTAATACACCAATAAAAGGATAGATAATGTTAAAAAACGATTTGTATCTCTATGTTATTAAATAGTAATCAATATTAAGTACCTGTCTAACTCTTTTCTTGGACGCCGAAACCCTAAACAGGCCAAGAGTATGGAGTCCGTGTCGTCGGAGATGTGCCAGGCAGGCGGACACTAATGCTGGGACCTTGGGCCCTCCACCAGCTGCCTCTTCTAATCCTGACCAGCCCCACTCACCAGAGTCACAGGATTCACTCTGGAACGCAAAATACTTTTATTGTAAAACAAAATTTTATTAGTTACGTGTTAAAAATACTAAGAATTCACAACTTCCAAGCTATCTCTAAAGAGACAATAGTTGAATGTAAATATTATAATTAAATATGAAGAGGATGTCATTAATACTTATAAATCAGTTTCTTATTTTACGACGCTTAAACCACATAATAAACATGTAACGCAGATATACAGACGGTACAGACAATAGGTTCCCTAGACTTTACGTGTTACTGCTGCCTAAGTACTGAACTTAACCTAGTAAAGTTACATGTTTTAAATTAAGGGCTGAATAGATATTACAAACGCCATAGTGGTAAGAATTGTCATAGTTGTCTCCGATTATGATCAATACAAATACATTTAGGGAGCCATGAAAAACTTTTGTTAGAGATTTGACTAGATGTTAATCTAGAGGTTAGCGACTCTGACTGCTAACCCCGATGTGAATTCCTAAGATTCTAATCAAAACAGTTACTCTTTAATAAATTAAAAGTTAAAATCACTGTATGAAATCTCTCAAACGATGGACAGTGATGAAAGTGAGATTTTATGATCAAAAATGATTCATATATCTGGGCGGTCAGAGGAAACGCTCCGCATTGATTTGTAGGTAAACAAACATAAAAATTTTACAGGCAGTAAATCTCTTTTGGTGAAGAGAGCGACATTCATCCGAAGTGGGCACGAGGAGTTCAGGGGCGATCAATGGTCAGCAGCTCGCTACAAGAACTAGCCACCCATTATTTACTGGCGCTATTTCCGTCCGTATAGATATTGGGATGGGCGAGACGCATCATGAGATAAAATTATCGTGGCCTTAATGAAAGCAAGCGTTGGAAGGCCACGCAGGTAACCAGATACCGGTGACGTCATGCTGACGCTGCGTTACGTCAAAATTGACCTATTGGGCCGCGCGAGCTCGCGATTGTTTGATCATAGTTTTTCTCGACTTCACAACGCTTTCTTTAATGACACGGTGCGTGCTTTATGTATTTTTTTACGAGTTTTTTAAAAATATCCACCTACACTACTTCCTTGTTCTCAAATTGTGCAAAGGCCGGACGAGCGAAACAAGTAACGCTATGCAAACACAGCCAACGCGTAAATGTAGCGGAGTGAAAGCTGTAATTGTGGTAACGGAGTAGGTGGAAATTAAATAAAGTCAGAGGTTAACCTACCCAAAATTATGTAGGAGAAATTAATTATAAAAGAAATGGATTAATATGAAAAAATACAAGACAAATCCTAATGTTTTCAATATGATGGACTAAAAGAAAAAAAACGGAAATATATACATATTCTCTACTCTAGGTATATTTTTGGTACCTACCCTCAAAAACAACCTAGGGGTTCCAGTACTTTACTATTCAAAACCTTTTCTGTGCGATTGTACATTTTTATTCGATACAAAATTGCTTATTAGTTTTGTTGTAAGGTAAGAATAATATTTTTCATAGGTATTCACTGACACCTCCGATGGTCAAGTGTCGCAGCCCAAGTGGCGCGGGCGGTAAGCGAGGCTATATCCACCTCCGCCGAGTTCGTATGACCTCAAACATAAAACTTTTCCTGTCACATGTACTTGTAACTACTATTTTAAAAGATATGACACATTCTAAACTTGAGTCAATCTATATATTTTAACGAGAAGAGAAATCTTCATAGCTCTTTTTAAGATTATTACATGAAGATGAGTAAGCTTTGGCATAATTAAGGTCTATATCGAAAAAGAGTACAGTTAAAATCAGACACATAATAGTTTGTGGTCAAAAAATAATACAGTAATAATAATAATAAATCTTCTAAAAGAATGATAATTGACATAAAAATATTCCTAAGGCTTGAAATTTAAAAAAATGGTCGGTTAATAGCCACTGGTAAATCTCTAATTATTAATAAACGTGTATATATTGATACCTATAATAAAACTGTTACCGATCAGTATCTGTACACGGAAGATACTTTGTAAAAACTACTATTAGAGATCTGTTTTTTTGTATGTCTGTCGGTTTGTACACGCTGATCTCAGTAACGGGTTAACTGATTTAGATGCGGTTTTTATTGATATATATTTTAATAAACTTCGCGTGACATTTAATGTTTGTTTTATTTCAATCCGTTTATAAATAAAAAAGAGAAGCCAACTTAAAAAATATCGTCAAACTTTTATTGGAATAAAAATACTGTTCAATTGATTAGGTTGAACCTATAGTTATAACATGTGACTATTAAATGTTTCGTGAGTGTTTATACACATGATTATAAATGTACCGGCTTAACTCACGTACGTTTTTCGGGGTG
>DWDT01004003.1:0-11689 GCA_018245595.1 Microceris scylla | reverse complement strand
AACGATAACAATTAGGACCGATTGCTTAACGTGCTCTCCGAAGTACGGAAATGTTCGTGGAAACAATTCACTAGAGGTCACCCATCCATGTAGAGTACCATGACCGACATTGTCTTTGCAGATAGGTTGAAATTTGCAACCGCATCAAGGCTAAGTGAGAGAGAGCACACTTAAAGTATAATATGAAAAACTTATTCGTAGAACATTCACACGGTACCACGAGGACAAGAAATACGCTGGTGTGATGGTGGTGATTAATCAATTATCAATAGAACAAATAATTTTTCAGTCTGAACGGTACGAATACCAGTCCTAAATGTACTCGTACAAGAGTCATCTTAGTCCTAAAAAGCAATATATCTGTGACTAATGTGGAAGCAGAGAACAATACTAACTACAGAGAGACTACTAACTACAAGAGATAATAATACAGACCCGTATTCCATTAGAGGAATTGTAATGGGTTGAAAAAAAGACTAATATTACTAATAGTCCTATTCATACTGTGTTTTTACACAAAACAAACAGAAAACAAAAATGTTCCCATTTACAATGTCCTAATAAAATATGATATAATACAGTTATAATATCCGTCACTTAATTTAGGTAAACCCAAAATTTATACAAAAGGCAGGTTACTTATTGTTTTGAAATTGAAACAAACTAAGGATAGAGTCGCGGTGATATCCTCGGAAGGTAAATTACATGTCTGTCAAGAAAGTCCGCCTGTTGTCTGCAAAGACAATAGTTCAACCACTTCAGGTTAAACTCATTCGCCTTATAGGATTATGGAATATAATGATATGCAGTAAATTGAATTTCTATTCAAATACGATTTGTGTCATCAGTTATTGGTAATTATAAACTTATACGCAATTATGACACATTATTATCATTAACCCTATCAACCACCCTGTTATTGTTTCAGTGTTGAACACGTGTCTTTCATAATGAGAAGGTAGAAGAACAGAAATGGAGGGGGAGTGAAGGTAGTAAGAAGGATAGCCTGCCACATTGACTAAGTGCGGGATGGTATTCGTCACACACATCATGGAGAGCCGTAAGATGTGTATATTTTCTCACGATATTTTTCTTCACCTTTATTTGAGAAAAACTTGAAACACATGTTTATAGAATGGACATATGAGATAAAGTCATCTATATTTCATAGGTGGTTGACTGAAGGAGGTCACGTGCAAAGTCAGAAACACATTGGAGGCTACAATAATACATAATAGACTTCTTAGTTAGGCAGCGATGATCATTTGCCATCAGGTGAACAGTCTGTATGTTTACTAAGTTACGGGAGCAAAAATATGTTAAGACATCAGGATTTTCATATTAGTTTTTATACGTGACATTCTAATACTTATAAAGAATACATTTAAAAGTATATAATACACACATATACATTAAATTTGTCTCCTAATTCTCGTAACGGCAGGCAGTGAACCAGGATTTTCTCTAAGCATTGTCAAGAGACACTTCGATCATCTAGTTATCACACATCGAAATCTTTAACATTCGTGTATTGAAGCAGTTTCAAACAACATTCCAAATACCTCGCATACATGGCGTCCCGGTCATTGATACGAGATTGGGTATACAGTTTAACATGCTATTC
This sequence comes from Microceris scylla, assembly GCA_018245595.1. Lineage (NCBI taxonomy): Eukaryota > Metazoa > Arthropoda > Insecta > Lepidoptera > Hesperiidae > Microceris > Microceris scylla. The sequence continues at coordinate 10,065 of DWDT01004003.1, read as the reverse complement.
ATTACTGTACGTATCGTAGGAGTCACAAGTCCGTACTAACCATCGTCCACGGTGCACCATCAATCATTCCTAACTAGCGTGTAACCGCGTGAAGTATTGATTACATTGTCGGGGAACGCCGTCCATTATTCAGGCACACTTACACGGTACAACGTTCTAATTATAATAACATAATGTTTGTACAATCACATCCTGTACAGAACACTGTTACTAAGAACATTGTACGGAGGAAGGAGTATATTTGCACTTGTTCTGTTACATACATAGATATATGGAGCTTTCATTAGAATGTTTTTACTTATACTTCTCATCCTGCGAATCGACTCAGGTTTAATAGTACCTACAGAAAATTGAAGTTTGATAATGATGATACTTTATTTAATCTAATTATATTACTTTGCATTTACGATATTCACGATAATATAATATTCTTTCAAACAATTCAATAAATAAAATGCTTTTTTACATTTCAATAATTCGATGATAATTTCTATTTATTTTTTTATTTCTATAAAATCGAGCTCAGTGGCGTGCCATTGGAGAGGCCTATGTCCAGCAGTGGACGAGAGTAGGCTGATGATGATGATGATGATGATGATGTTGACTTAAGATATTAAAGAAGCCACTAGTACCTTAAGGACAAAGGTCCTTATGTAAGCACTCATCGGCCGAACAGCTTAATAGATTTTCTTGGAAATACACCACGGAGTTATTTCATTTCAAAAGTATTTTTTCTAAGAAAGTCCGACTAATAGGTTTACATAATATAACGCCGATTTATTTTCCTGTCTACCTTTCCCCACGCTTGAACCCCATAATTATTACCCATTTCGCCCTGGCCAGGACAAACGGCATGACCCGGGTTAAAAATAGCGCTCTCCTGTCGGGACGTATCTATCCAATGCTTTGAACGATTGTTATCCCTTTCCACAAGGGCGTCCCTTGCTTAAGAAACACGTATTGTAAACACGAAACGAATTGTATATATAAAATAACTATAGTATCTATAAATAACTACTAACATAATTAACTACTACAGATATAATTCACTACTGCTATAATTAACTAACTAAAATAAATATAATATACATATATAAATAACTACGCCCCGTATTTTTCTCAGTCTGAAAGCAAACACCGAATGTTAATAATCACGTTTTTCATATCATTCACGATCTAGGAGAGGCCACACGTAAATAAACTGTTTTCCGTGTCAAAACCGAAATAATGAAATAATTTGAAAACACATTTGTTTTGTATAACGTAATACTAACACGACCACGATACTTACCTAAAGTTGATTTCATATCTTAATTCCAAATCAAATATTGAATGAATAATTCAATGATTGAATTAATATATTAGGTGGTATTAGCTTTTTCTATGTGAATATTGCGGGTTTCGAGGGAGACTAAATTCACCTATCTTAACCAACTAGGTTAGATGCTAACTACTGGCCGAGTTAAAAGTCTCCGATACCGTACATCAGGCAGAACCATATCAGGTCTCTGAATATAGATAATTATGACACCTTGTGCCTTTTCTGATAAGTTAATTTAAATTGATGGTACTCGTATAATAACAACATTATATTTAAATAACATCACAATAATTATATCATAATCGCGCTCTAAATGCGGAATCTGGCAGATCGAATTTTGATTGGTGTTTCACTTTGAACTTGTTGTATTTATTCTCATAATAATTTAACATAATTATATGTATATAAAAAATATATTTGGAGCCCATTTGGATCGCAAGAATCGATGCGGTCGGTTTTAACGCGTGCTTCTCAAGGTCCGGATTTACCTCAGTTCTATGTCGGGGCTCGAAATAGTCTGTAGACGACTTACGTTCCTGGTAGGGTGTTGCGCTCGATAGAGCAGCGCCGAGCTGCAATCCATTGAGACTCTGCCCTACGCCAGGTGTTTCGTATTTAAATAAAATATTTATAATGCCCAAAACATATCTTTATTGACCAAAGTATAGCTATTGGCTGATCTTAACAAACTTCTTGCGTCTTTTCTACTTTAACAAAGTCCTCATACATACCTACTCGTCTAATATGTAAAAGTACTCTTGACCTGGCCTTCTTTTAAGACGCCTCCGATTTAATTGTACCACGTATATACATACATACATATGTGCCTCTACTTACCTACATAACTCTTCCGACTATACGAATTACAATCACTTTTTGAATTTGGTAACTACTGTGAAACTTATGATACGTATCATACTTTATTCATTCACATATGTTTCATTCTAATGGTTAGTTATAGATATAATACACATCGCAGAGTAAGAAACATTTCATTAAAATACTTAGACATACGAATATACTCGTATCTGAGAAATCAATCATGTTTTATTTCTCAGTTATTGAGTAGAAGCTAATATTTCAGAATGTGTAAAATTACAGATTTGTAACATATACGTATGCTATATTTATATCTTCACCAAATATCTGTAACATAGCATACATTATTATATACTTGCGCAAATGTGTGCGTGTGTATGTGTGAGAATACATGTGCGTGTGCGGGTACGTGTGTGTCATATATATCTATGATATACATATACTCGTAGTTGAGAAATGGTATATTTATAATAATAAATAATCAATCCAATACACTTCTCTCACAGTTCCCAATACCCTCATAATTATCGTTTGGCTCCCATCAATCGTTTCCGAACGAACGTCTCGGCGGTGTGAAATATCGCCGTCTTGTTACGACTCGTCTCCTGATCCTTTGACTGATTGAATTTCCTTTGAGACAGGTGACACGCAATGAACCAGGCGCCGAGATTTCAATAAACATTGTAACATGTCATGTGATATATTGGCTTGTAACTTTGTTGCTTTGCTTCGCTTTAGGTAACAACCGACACAGTGTTCTCATAACAAAGTGATTATAAAGCAATCCGTTAATATAAAACGTGCTTTTTGTTTGCAACCATCAGTACTGGTTTGCGGTAAAAAGGTGTTACCTTAAGTACCTTTAGAGTTACCATAAGTAAGTATGAGATGTGAATGTGAATGGACTCTCGTCTTATCATGTGATGCTTGGTTTATACGGATTCCGCTTACCCACCCAATTAAACATGCTTTAATGTGGGTATTGGTACAATGTTCTTATTCGACGAATGATAACTCAGTCGCCTAGTAGACAATATTTTCGTCTGAATGGAAGCACCATTGTCTTCCACATCTGACATAATTCTCATCATCATTATCAGCCTGCCTCAGTCCAATGCTGTACATTAGGCCTCCTCTAATGTGCGCTATTATGCACTTCAATAAGGTTTTGTCCATAACCCTCACGGTGGATATGCGGTTTGGAGACCGCAGCACACTTCTTGACCGGCTATTCCGCTGGCCGTCGACGGTTAGATCCGTGTCTAGGTAGACTTTGCGATACCGTGTTCACCCGATTCCTATAGCCTGTAGTATAGTAGGGCAGACCATGGAATGGTGAGGTGCGAAGTTAAAGCTAAGTACCCTTTAAAAATGAAAGTTAATCAATACATTCAATTTACGTGTTTCTTATATAATTTACAAAAACACAGTTTTCGACATCTTTACAGCGTCTATAATATTGAATTAAACGACCGTGAATTATGATTATGCCCTTTTTCAACGACATTGCTTGAAATATTACCATTTTATAAGCGTTGAATTGTTTTTCGTTGTGATTTTTATTCAAGAATATTGTTTGCATTACATGATGAAGCTTTACGTGGAGAGTTGGATATGTTTGTTATTCTGTCTGATTTTATGTTCAGGCTTTTGAGATTTTCATCGCGTCTCTCACTCTTCATATCATATTTTATTTACTACTAAATATTTCATTTACTGCTATGTAAAAATCCCGGTGATTCACAATACTATAAGGAGATTTTTGTAGGCTAAAAATTGTGTACCAAAACATAAGCAAAACCCCGTATTTCAGTCGATCTTTAAATTATCACAAATGTAATTTTTATTTCGTAGAGATACTGTCTGTGCAGAAGTAGTTCTACATTGGAACATGAAACGTTTTACCCGTATTTATTTACAAACGTGTTTCAGTTTTGGTTCAAAATAAAGAAAACAGTACATTCACCAATTAAAATCAATACTTTTTATCAGGTTTAAAATTATCGCGTCAAGTCAATTACGGGGTTGGCAGAGAGCACCGAGTGATCATTTCTATCTGCAGAGACCTGACCTGCTTAAAATATAAGCAGTTGAAAGTGTCTTTTGAATAGAAGCTACGAAACGAATACAACTAGAGAAAGAATAATAAGATAAAGGACAGGCGTTAATTGTCGTACGTGTGAGTTCTATTCTACTTTCTAGGAGTGCAAACAGAAACGACTGTGAAGTACCCACAAAGCGTTACAGTAAGACGTAGATCAAAGAGACCAGTTTATAAACCCAGTATCGCAACAGCAAGTGATGATTGTAATTTTGACTGGAAGTGAACATTAAATGTAAATTTATTTTGACATATTAAAAGTTATAAAATTTTGACAAATCCAATTTTATATTAAATGTAAATTTATTTTGACATATTAAAAGTTATAAAATTTTGACAAAAATGCATGTAGAATACTTGTATTTAATTCCGTCGTACCTACACAAAAATATTAAATATTTGCTGCATACCCATCGAAGTGGCAAGTACCTACTTTATTCAGAAAACTTGAACGTGTATTAAATACAGAGAATTGTTTTAAAATTGAAGGAATTTATAACCGAACACTAATTAAAAAAATTCACCTAATGAAACATTTTATTTAATAATATTCTTATTAATAATAACCTTTATCAACTAATTAATGCTTTCGTTTCGAAATACCTTTGGCAATGGAATTATAATACAATTTTATAACAACCATTCTTCAAAACTTCGCGCATATAGTGTTATACAATACCTTCGAAAATACTTCAACATCCGACAAGAAGCTTTAAAACTTTTTGAAATCGGAATAAAAATCCCATTATATGGGCGAAACTGTCTAAGTTGCGGGGTTGGAAAGCCATTCCACATTCTCAATGTACATACATATGTATATGTATCTATGCGACAACTTATAGCATTATCTTCCAAGAGTATTATTAGTGGAATTATAATATATCCATTTTCCGTTTCTATTTAACATAATATTCACTTTTTAAAATAGAAAAAACTAACTATAAGTGACGTCATTTTGAGTTATTTTGAGAGTCGTGATAGACCTTGTTTCATCAGACCGACGCTCTAACCTAACTTGGCCCAGCATTAAGTAACCCATTTTATTAATTTTGAAATGAATAGTGCCAATTTGAACTTTACGGCCAGATCATAATGGCTACATTAACGGTGAAAGGTCTCATTTAAAATTGAATAAAACTCATTGTACCGTACACAAAAATACCGCTGCGGTTCTCCCAACTTCGTACACAAAGTAAATTTTCATTTCAGCAGTTCGCAACAAACTGTTTGCATTAAAATCGGATCACGAGTTTTTGTTTCCGAATGAATGTTTAAAGTTGAATTTGGAAGTGACGGTGTTTGTGTGAAGTTCGCGCACCGTGCCGCGTCGTGCCGTACTAAAATTACACATTACTCGCTACGGAAAGCTATTTTCGTGAAGTGAATTCACATATAACTGACCCGTTGCTCCAGTGGTTGGTAGACAAGATTACTGAAGGGGTCGCTTCTATTCCAATGCAGGGCCAATATTTGTGTGACGCTGAGCATACGGTGATCTTTAGCTGGCTTTGAGATTGGCATTGGGGATCGAAACGAATCATATTCTATTAAGCATAATAATTTTGATCATGTATATTTGAATTTTTCCATAAAAATCCTCATTCAGTACACTAAGCTCCGGGATTTGCAGCAAATTAGCAATTTCAATAGTGGTGTGCTTCCTCGGCAACTGGTATCAATGCGCCGACATCTCATGTAAAGTTTCTATGAGGAGTTTATTAGCTACATTATTTCTGCGCAATTATTTGTTTGGAAAAAATTAATGTTTTCATATTTATCTACGCTAAAATGGGTATGTTACGTTCATAATGAGTACCAGAGAGAAGTCTTTATTGAATTATGTACGTAATAAATTAAAGAATGTACCTTGAAAAACACATCTACAACAACCCTTAATATAAACATTCAAAGTCCTCACATGAAAAATACTTATGATCAAATAATCTGCACATCTATTTGCCACTTCTTTATGTCAAAATATCATTTATCTCGCTACCCCTCAATAATTTGCTTCCTTAAACATTACTTGTCTACACCGGCCCGAATATAGCCTAAAACATTCCCTCCATCATTACCTTGGCAGCAGATAAATGGCTTCCGGCGCCAAATAAAATACCGTGAACTCCATAAACGGTGGAGCATCACGATTTATTGTTGTTCCATTGATATAAAACGGAAACAAAATCCTTTATTATTAATGGCCGCCGTCAGATCGAAGTTAATCGGGCTTTACCGCTTTTTTTCCTTAATGGAATTATTATTCAGAGCCACGACCTAACACAGCTTAACGCTGGAGGTTGATTTCATTAGAAACATTGCCCTCAGCTATCTTGAGTAACTTCTCAAATAGGCAACATTGGCGTGAAGTTTCAAGAGCGACTTAGAGACGTCGAAAGTTTGCCGTAAATATTGTTTACCGAAAATTGTTTTGGGAAAATTCAAACATGAGAGTTTCATCATGCGAACTTGAGGAGTTAAAAAAAAACTCACTTCGAACTGTCACATTTTTACTCGTAAGTCCTTGTTTTGTTTATGTAACCTTTATCATATATTATATGTCAATTCCTATACAAATTCTAGTGACAACCGACTAAATAGGATTACTTCTGGATTTACCATGTACATGTACATGCCAACTTAAGTACTGGCACAGAAAAGCGTGTACCAATATTTGAATCCATCTAACATTTATAATTTCATTCTCGGTAGTCTATAGCATTTCTCACAAACTTGATTACAAAACACAAAATGGATTTTTTAAATCCGACTAGTAGATACAGAGTTTAGTGTGAACAGACAAACGAGATATTTTCAATGTTATTTTATTAATATAGATATGTTATATTATGTAATATTATTAAAGTTAACGCAGTCATAACTGTAACAAACCGGAATTAATGCCTAAAACAGAATCTACTTACACAAAACACTGATACATTTGGTATATTAAGAACACGAACTGTATGGCAAAGTGGCGTTCTAAGAAGCTTTAACATCTAAATGCAAAGAATATTGCTGAATAAAAACGGGAAGCTGCAGAAAGTAACGCAACGGTTCTCCGGATAGCAAGATGCGGGCGAGAGGAAAATGAATGTCGAATATCACTCCGAGGTTTACTTGTAGCGCTGCTGCTGTGGAACAAACGACAGGATCTAAGACGTATAGCAAGTCTTGAGCGAATGAAATGCAAACTAACGGATAATAAATTAAATAAATAGTAAACAGGTGTGAGAAATATGCAAATTTCTACGAATAAACTAGAAAGTACATATGTAGCATACATTTAGTGCGCAAGAAGAATATTTAAATAGAAATCTGAAGTCATGGTGGAATATTAAGTTTTCGAAACCGGCGTCCGTGTACTAAGCTGAAGAAAACTAAAAATTACGTTAGATCCGTGACGATGGAAATTTTTGACACTTGGCGTTCTCTGCCTACCCTGTAACTAACTTGGCGAGATGATGTAAGTAAACCCGAAAAAAACAGCTAAAATCACAGAACATACTAAATATATCAACAGTATTTTGGGACAACGTCACCGAATTAGATAGCTGACGAACTATGTACCTACGAGTAGGAACATACATAATATCATTATCTGAATACATAATTATATTCTTAATTTTACACACAGACGTAGAATAAATTATTCGTGAGCATCTCGCGACTCGTGGATCGTTAGTCTAAGCTATATTAATTTAATCCTGGATGAAACTATCCAACTAAGTTGCTTTAATTGAAAAACGCTCTTGAAAGAAGGCACGCTAAAGCAATTACTACTACCTATATTATGTTTAATGAACCAATAAAAAAAATAAATCAGAAAAAAATTCCCTTCTTTTAAAAAGTACCTGAAATAAAAAACCTATTTATGTCACTAATGGACTGTGTAACATGAGTAAGTGTGAATAAAATCGCTGGCGCTCTTACCTTGAGAACGAGCCAAGGTGTGTCTCGCTCGGAACGACAATCCCTCAAAGGATCAAGCAGATAAGTCCTGACAGGACAGCGATTTTTAACGTCGGGTCGGGCTGTTTGTTCCGGAGCAAGAGTAATGGGGGCAACCAAGTGGTAATTATAAGGGTTTGGGAACTGTAAAGGGTGCGCTAGATATTGTATACTTTATGGGTGCTTTTATGATGTACTTGAGGAATACACTCCATCACGAGGATACGCATAAATAACACTGTTCAACTGCCAAGTCGCACCTGGCCAGCGCGGCGTGATGGGCTATGACCTTAACCCTATTCATTCTGAGAGGAAACCCATGTCCAACAGTGGAAACGATACAATGATTGATGATGATGATGCCGATGATGATGATGATGAATGTAAGCATCGTCATAAAATAAGATAAAATTAACGTTTTGGTTTTTAATAAGACCAGTACATTAAAAATTAACTATTTATGGTGGGTTTTTTTGTCCGTCATTCGAGCTCTAGGACGTGAACACCTTCGTGAATAGGGATTGACCTTTTACGTTCAAAAGAGTAAATCAGGCATACATTTAATAAATTAAATAACTGATAATGAAACACATGAATAAATTAATACACAAAGCTATCAATAATGAACAGACATGGCATATATGTATTATGGCACGCTAAAATCAATCAAAATATGATTCAATGAATACTTGCAACAAATACAAAATTAATATTCAACGATTCATGTACTAGGAATTCGCGATTAATTGTATGAATATTGCGGTGTACAGCGGCATCTGTAATAGTTAATCAATAAGGGATGTACGATGGAAGTCCGTTCTAAGCAGGTACATACTCGTATACCTTTGACAGGCTGTACCCGAATATCATTGATTTCGTCGAACATGATTGAATTCCTGCCAATCCTCTCTTTGTGGCTCTTTGAGAACAGAACAGTGGGATCGTAACGTGCTACCAGTGAATTTCCTTTGCTCCTTAAATAACCAGAATACTGTTACGTAGGACAGTGTTCAGCGTACATTTGATTAATGAAAGACGTGTATTGAGGTATCAGATGATATACCTACATTTGTTTCGCTTTTAAATATATGACACTAAAATGGTTCTAAACGAGTATGCAGATATGCTGTTATCTTTCAACTATCGAATGGTTATTTAGGTACTCGTAAGTTTTAGATTTAAATGTACGTTGTAATAAATAAACCTACTTATAAAATAGTTCTCAGAACTCGTAGTTCGATTATTATATAAATACATATTTTTACTAAATTGACAGTATAATATTATATTAAATTGGTACTATGTCTCTATTTCGCATACATTTATATATTAATAATCTCTACGAAAGCGTTTCGATACTCTTTACCTAGTAGCAAATATTTTTCTCAGTTTTACATTGGAAGTTTTAGTTTCGCTGCACGAATTTTCTCATAAAAGGCCTATTTTACTGCGAATGTTAGCTCACTTTACCTCCCTCTTGGTAAAGTTAAGATACGGGATAAGCCAACGAAGCTGTAATAAGTTTTTAAAAGCCTCATCACGAGATAACGTTCATCGGCTGATGCATAAAGATAACAACAGGCTCGGCCCCTTATCGTACTTCTAAAGTTAAAAAACCGCGCATAAAACCGAATTTGTTGGCGACATACTACGTATATGTACATACATCCAAAAGTGGAGCGCGAGTGCGGCATATCGCAGATGACACGATGACAACGAGCTCTTGAAATTGGCAATATGACATAATATTGTAAGTTTTACTTAATGATATATTTATTCACCATTCTAACTGCCTCGTTGGTCGACTGGTTGCAAGCGGGAGTGCCGATCGGAGAGTCCTGGGTTCAAATCCCGGGTCGGGTACTATTGGAATGTT
>DWDT01004002.1:0-11689 GCA_018245595.1 Microceris scylla | reverse complement strand
ATTAGAACCTAGACAACGCTCAAACTGATTTTTTATAATTCACGATCGAATTTCGATCGCTACTGGACCACTAGTATTGTTAAACACGCCCTGTGATAAAATAAAAATATTAAATGAAAATGTACTATTGTTCTAGAATATCATAATATTGACACAAATAAGATAATATATAATAATAATAATATTATAATATTAATACAAATAATATTAAGTGTGTATGTTGGAACGTAAAACGAGTGAAATATTCAAATAGCATTGGCACTTCGACCACATCCAAAATTGCTATCGTTAACCCGGCAAATGCATTCGACGGGCTCTTAATGACTTGGGCTCCAGTTTAATTTAATATGAAGTTGCAACAAGACGCTGGCCTAAGACGCAAGTAATACGACTGTGTTGTGCAGACTAACGAGAGGCAAAATGTTTTTGCTTAAGCGATGAATCTAGTTAAACTAAGTGAAGTAAAGGAAAATTATTTTGTCATCTACTTGTCATGAGTCATCACCGATGTTATAATAGAGATCATCACATTATTTTATACTTTTTTTAGTGATATACATCAATTTAGGTAATGTTATATTCGTGTACGCGAACCTTTTCTGTGTTTGACGAAATCGACAAGTAGTGATTGCGACACAGTACAAGAAAATACAATTTGATCTTAAATAATATTAATAATAAATTTAAGTAATAATAATAAATCTAAAATAAATAATATTAATAATAATTTTATAATGCATCACAATAATAATAGCGCTTTAAATGTACATAAATATTTTAGTTAGTTGAGGCCAAATTTGCTTTTGTCTCGGAGACTTTCAATCAAGATACTCAAATTATAATATTGTATTTATAGTCTCCAGAAACTTTATGTTGAGATAAAATATGGTACGATTTAAAATCATTTGAAGATTCGAGTGCTTTTTTGCGGCAATAATCGTTGCGACAATCGCAAGTGTGCAATGCCGTTTACAAAGTGATTTCATGTGGTGTCGTGAGCAGACGGCACGGTAATGTGCGGCGGGATTAGAAAGGGACGTCAACAATACCGAGAATCTTTGAAACAATAGCGAATGGAACTACGAGAAAAGCTCTATAAACCCATCAAACAGTAGAAGAATAGAAGGAAACGTAACAAAATAAGGGTTTTTCACACTAGCGTTTTTTTTGTTTGAGTTTGATTAATTCTTAATAGTACAATCTTGCCTGATGAAATTATTGTTATTTTTATTTTTACAATATTGTCACAATATTATATTGTACATTTCTTTCTTTTTAAACACGCAAGCCATTTTGGGGCCCTCACTAGTGAATTCAAACTTATTTGGTCAAGATAGCTGAGTCTAGGTATTGTAGTTTAGAGATTATAGGGGACACCCTTCAGGGGAGACATATGTCCACAGAAAACATAAAAAAATGCAAATTCTTAACTTATTAAACACACTTGATAGGCTCGTTGATCGAGCGGTTGCAACCACGACTGCCGATCGGGAGATCTTGGGTTCAAATCCCGAGTCGGGTACTATTGGATTTTTCTCATTAAGAATTTCTGTTAGTGAATCGGAGGCTAGATCTGTGCACGGCCCATGGTAATAGCCTCACCACCTATTCCATGGGACGTACATAAACGTAACTGGTGAAACGTGGGAGTGGACTATACTCCTCTGGCTACGTCTTCGGGGTTACCGGCGTTATGTTACATTAAAACTCGATAAATTTTGAATAAGCGATATCTACTCACAAAAATATTGTATACCACCATAACATAAATTTTAAAATCTAAAAAAGAACACCACAAAGTATTTCATTAGTGTATCACATAAAACAGTAATAATGTACTGTACATGTGTCGATAAAACCATCCTTAATTATAACAATTACGGTTCACTAATTAAAATTTAAAGTGATATCAGTCCACAAATTAAATTTACGATCGCCATCTGCGTTAAAAGGGTTAAATCGCAGATGACTCGCTAAAGAAGTTACTGGATTAAACATAATTTGATTATGAGTGAACTGTAGTGGAATTTGTTCGAATGACATCCCTTTTAGCCCTATATTGTCAAATGAAACTGACTTGGAACAAGAGGATTTTTTGTTATTCGCAATACTATAATTACTTTACAGATATTGTCAGTTGTTACAGGTAATAATGTCTTAGACACACGGTCATCTGATCTTTAAACTCTGTAGAACTTGCATAATAATGATCAAATAAATAAAATATACGTACATTTTATTTAAGTTGAACGTTGTACGTGCGTACAATACGTACGTACGTACATATATTGTATATACATTTGTACATGTAAGTATACCTATTATATATAGATAATTTATATAATGTATAGATAATAGTCGTGCTCACGTCATAAATATTTGTTTAAAATGGGAATCAAATTCACATCAAGTCTTCACGTCATTGGGCCATCCTGGTTGAAATACGAGCAACTTTCTGATCGCTTAGAAAATTTATAAATATTTGTACAGTGCAATTTATGTTTGAATACAGGACACAGCCACAATATCTATGTAAAACTGTAAATTATTAATATGAATGTACGTAGCTTAACAAAACCAGACGCCGCCAAAAACGTAACAAAACATTAAGTGGTGAACGTTTGAATTTTTCAAACGTCTAATCTACATTATCTGTTCAAATATAAAAGTAAAAATACACTCCATAGACGGAGGAAATGCCTTTGTATTTGTCAATGTCACATCCCCAATGGCTGGCAGGCGATGTAATATGGACAAAAAAAGAATTCATGACATTTTTTTTTTTCACAAATGAACCGTGTCGCTCTGGCTTCTCTTATTAGATTAACAGGTCGATTTGCAATTCCGTGTGTTCACATACATACATACATACATGTTTATTTTACGGAAATGAATCGCAATTTAGTAGAAGAGGGGTCGTATTGTTGACTCGACGTAATGTTATATTTATATTTCGGTGTTTGATGTTACTGTAGGCGTTTTCGGGTTAAGTGTTTTGAATTTGGAATGTTGGGTCAGGTAACTAGATATTCAAAATTTGAATTTTGAATTCGGAATGTTGGGTTAGATAACTTTTAAAAACTTTAATAATCATAGAATATTAATTCAATTATCTTGCTAAGTGTATGACTTTATCACTTCATGAAACTGTTCAGAGTTTCATAAGTAAAACGGATTTTGGAAGATTACAAGCATATTAAAAGTTATTTCTGTGTAGCTTAAGTTTGGTATTACATTATTTGACTAAGTGCTTCTAATATAATGGCATTTTTGTAAATGAAAATCCATGGAAATGTTAAATTGTTGATTAAATTATGTAGTTAGCTTATGCTTAAGAAAAATGCTTAGACTGCATTTTACAAATGCAGGTGATCATGGTCTCTACTGGTCATGATCCGGCACAATAAATTCAAACTATTTAACTGAATATTTTATAAATACTACTTTTTTTTTGTAACAAAATTCGTACTATTGTTCGTAACAAAAATAACCCTATTAATTGCGAATGTTTCGTCACGCCAAACATTGGAGACGCGATTAACAAAGAAAACTAACTTGTAATATTTTTCAATATAAATGCGAAAAATAATAAACACTTGGTAAGCGACAAAATCCCCACAGCGGGTCACGTGTCGACTTGATTAGTTCGCTGATTCATTGTATTTGAAACCATTCACCAATATACGTCTCCAATCAAAATTGAACTTTATTATAAACGCCGAAAATTCAGTATCGCAATCCCAACGAAAATATCTGCATGATGTTGCCTGTAACTTGTATAAGATGCAATGCTGTTAGGGAAAATATCATCTATAATTTAACAATACGGCTCAATTTTCTTTGCATTGAGTGTGTAACTATTATGAGGAATTTCGAATCTTATGACGACGAAAATAAGGTTGCTTTTTCTAATGAGTGTGGCAACGAAGATGGTGGATTCCTAATCCTATGCTCACAATCGAATTAGCTGACCGCCCGCAGTTTTTGCTACTCAACACAATGGATTCTTTGAAACAGGAGTGTGTCGTCGCAAAATTACCCCGCCGTGTGTCTTGAGCTTTGAATATAAGGTTTGTAACTTTGTACTCTACATTTGTTGTATTAAACAAGTAAGCCGAGGATAGGGCGAGGTGGCGCAATTTAAGGGAGATAAATATCAAGCAATGTACTGAGACAGGATGATGATGATGATGTTGGTGATGGTGGTAATGATGGTGATGTACTAAAATTCATTTACTAGTAATAAAACGTTGTTCTCGTGGACTGGTTGGAGTCATTGGTCTAGTGGTTGCAAGCGCAACTGTTAAACAAGAGGCCCTGGGTTCGGTCGGGCAAAGTACAAGATTTTCTAAATTGAATTTCCCAGTAGTAGCTCTGAGTCTGGATTTATGGCCGTGGTATTGTACTATTAAATTTTTGCTTTATTTTCTATGCCACGGCATACAAAATAACAAGATAAAAAATGAGAATACTAAACAGCTTTGCCTAACCTTTAGGAGAAATCCAGGCGTGTTATTATGCTATTATGTGTTCGGTAAAGCACTAAAGTGTTGTAATTTGCATTAAATATTATCGCTACAAAACATATTAAATATTGTTAAGCGATAATAAAACATTATCGAATTCACATTGCAATGCACCGTTTCAGCGATAACCACTACTCGTATGTACGTACCTACCTATACCTTTGAACTCAAACGTATGCGCGCCAAGAACACGTTTATACATAAATTGTGAATTATTCCCAATGCAATTGAATTAAGGATATAATCCGCAATCTAGTTCCCCATCGCGCGGGATCAGCGTGCGTTTTATGTGACGTCTCGCAATATCTGTCAAAACCTAATACGCCGAAATGTGGAGTGATGAGATGACGGCGGTTGACGGGTTTACGCGATATTAAGGATTGCAGTGTACTGAAAGCTAGCAGATATTGTAAATATGTTTGCTCGTTTTAATTTTTTTTTAAGGCTCTAACCTTAAATATTGTGAAGGAATCAGGTGAGAGCAGAAAGGAAAAATTGTTGCTGATGATGATAATGAACAATTATATTTTAGACGAAAATGTATTTCGAATACCGTACTTTTATTGCTAAAATGTCAAGTTTATAACGTCAAGTCATGGTGCTGTAGTTAATAATAAGTGCAAAATATTCTTTTTTATTCTAATATAGCTCTACGTCTTATTATTCTAAAGTTAAGTACACCTCTGTTTCCCTAAGATATCATATTTATAGTTAATTTATACATTATGGCGCTACTTATGTGACCAATGTAGCTAAATATTAGGTATACATATAATTAGGTACCATAATATTTTTCTTTTGATAATTAACATATTTAAATATTTTAAAATGTATTACAACAGGAATTAATTAAAAAATATGTACGGATATTTTATCTCTCAGTATGCACGATCACAATCGGGCCAAAACGGACCCCATCTGCTTTGAAGGGTTAAACTGTAATGCGGCTATTGCGAATAATGAGAAGTGTTTAAAGAAATTTACCGCCCCCGGGGTGGTTTTGTCACGTCCCAGGGTTAATATCGTGTGGTAACGTCTCGTGAAAAATTTAAATATTTTTTCTTTTTTGGCCTTTTGTAACCGTAGGAGTATAAGGAAGGGTTAATTGTTTTGTGGAATAAAGCGTTAGAAAAAACACATGGCCAAAAAATATTATTTCAATTGTTGTGAAATTTATGAACTGGTTTCTGGTCAAATGATTATTTGTCAAACTCATATTGTTTAAAATCGTTAATTGTACTATGTTTGGGATTTTCTATTTTTCTCTTTTATATTTAGCTATGGCACACCTTTCCAAAATAGCATTAACACATGACGTTATCTACTAGAGAGTGGGTCGGCGGACTACACACGCTGTAAAAACCCCAGCATTGTTCTCTTCACTGTTGCAGCCCGTAATATTGTGTGTACTATTAATATTATGTGTACTACATAGATTTTACATTCAAAAAGAAGCCAAGATCTATAGTTTATGTTTGCTGTATGATGTTTCTTTGTTTAAAAGTAAAATTCATAAATAATAATCGACCCATTATAATTCCACTGTTGGAATACTGGGTCTCCTCTCATATTGAGAGGGTTAAGGTCATAGTCTACCACGCTGGCCAAGTGCGGATTAGCAGACTTCATACACCTTAGAACTTTTTTTTTATAAATTGTAAGGTGTGTAGCTTTCCTCGCCATGTTCTCCTTCACAGTTAGCAAGTGATATTTAAATTTAAAAAAAAAATCATATTACTTAAATTTATTTACATACGAGTTATCTATTAATTAAACTTCTCACTCCTATTCCACGTGCAACTGGTAAAACGTGAGTTTGCTACTATAGTCCTCTGTCTACCTTTTTAGGGGATTACAAGCGTGCATTTATGTTCCAGTACGGAATATTACGGATAGAAAATATTATTATTAATACAGGAACTAATGGTTATCCTTGTAAGACTACTGTTCCGGGGTGTCATAACTGTAGTCGTAATAACCCAACCTGCTTTACTGTTTTGTTTTACGATCCAATCTCCGTAAAGCACTAGTGCGGGTGAATTAATGCTTTATCCCAAACTGTAAGGATGCTGCTGCACATGTTATGTACTAATTATTATTATATCGATACGCAGGTCCTTCGCGGGGTAGGTAGAGAGCATCATCAGCTTATTTCAGTTCACTGCTGGACATGGGAATGTCCTGAAGGGATTTTGTCTGTAATCACCACGCTGGGCATACGGGTTGGGGATCAACAAAATAAAAAAAAGCTGTTGTTTCTGTTGAATAAACGCCATCCTTAAGATGTGCCGCAGCACTAGGTCCTCCGTTGAACTAGTCAATTCGTTTTATTACTTATGTTATAAGTAATATGTTTTGATAATAACTAACCTTTTTGAGGGTACACTGTAATAACTTGACCCATTCATTTTACCAAGGAAACAGGCTTTGCATACGCGATAATTATATATACTCACCGTCGCAAGCACTTAGGCGATTAAGCCCGGAGGCGAATCTATAATCTGTTTGTACGGGCTCGCCAGATAATGTTTGATGTACAACTATGTGTATTTTCATTACGTTATGTATCTAATAACGAACTTACGCCGACTGAGGTCTAATTACTACGTCTGTAACGAATAAAATGATATACATATATTTTAAAACTGCTACTTACAAACAAAAATTAAACAAAGTGAAACTTCACCTTATTTTGTTGTTAAAGTCTGAATAAGTATTTGGAAGTTAAACAATCTATTGGAAGTTTTGAACATCGCTAACGATTTTCGACTGGGTGTAAGAATTCGTCTGTGACATTAAGGATGTTTTTTACTATGTTCTTTGATGTCGTAAGCCTGGAATAGAAATTTGGTAGCAGCAGACCGTTATCAAAGGAATGGGCGCGCCCGGATACTTTATTAGGAGACCAACATATAGCGAATTTTGTTTTACATATAATGACACGCCTTTATTCCATAGGAACAGATAGGCACTGAGAGTTCTAAGAGTATCTTCTGCGGCTCTGGGGAACTTCTTTCGCATCTCTCACATTCATTTAAGTTATCATACATGCCTATCAAAGGAACATTTGACTTGGCCTTCTTTTTAAGTCGCCTCCGATTTGTTCGAAATAGGTATCTTTCAATACAACCTGATTCCTTATAACTATGCGCATTTCAGTAAAGCAACTGAACGATAAGCTCTGGCTACTCATGAGTGCCTATTCTAATGTTGCTACCTACCACTTAGCCAATTGTACCCGCAGGCCGTTATTGTTTGAGACCGTGTCCGCTAGATGGAGCTAGACTGGAAGACTAATTGATTGGCTGTGATTTGATTGGGATGTAAGAAGCTGTTCATCTTAACTGTGTGAAAGATGATACTATAATAATTTTACAGATAAATATTATGGTCGATAAGAATGTTTTAAGTTCATCAGAATTTAAATAGTTTTGAAAACGTAACATCACCTTTGTAATCCCCGAAGGGGTAGGCAGAAGAGCGTAATACACCCCCACGTTTCAACAGTTACGTTTAAGTCCCACAATGGAATAGGTGGTGAGTCTATTGCCATACACCGGGCACATATCCAGACTCCGAACCACTACTAGAAAATTTTTGTAGTGTTCGACCCGGGAATCGTGTATGAAGAGTGATAAAAGAAGAGGAAGGCCGGCACTGTAAAGATATTATACCAACCTATATCTCATATTTGATGATCTCCGACTACCCTGTAAGTTATTTGGTGTGATGATATAATAATAGTATTAACAACAAAGGTATTTGACAATTATAAACGAATAAAATAGTAATAATAATTATCTCAATTATAAATAATGGATTTTTGTTTACTATGATTATCAGTCTGTCTTAGGCCACTGCTGAACATTGACCTTCCGTTATAAAACGTGTTCTGGCTTATAATCCCCACGCTGTACATGTGTATTTGGGGATTGCAGAGCACAGCATCTCACACCGCCTCCGCTGGCGCCTATTAGCGACCAAGACATGTGGCTGTAGCTAGGTAGACTATGCTATACTGCAACCAGTCGATCGCCAGAGCCTCATCACCATTTAAAGAGCCTCGTACAAGTGTACCACGAATAGATGGGGTTCGATTTAGTTCCTAAAATGTAGCTTCGAACCCCTTACACATACCTTCTTATATACTAACAGTCAATGACTATTTAACTTTTTGTGTTATTATGTACATACTCGCATACTTTTTCTAAAAATATTTTTGAGGATGCTTTCGCGCTTTCTTACTAAAATTAAATAGCCCATTTTGTGTTTGTTTATTCCACCCACGTCGTGTACATCTGTTTTCCGAATAACTTTTCCCAATCTGATAACCAAATCAGATATTTCGTGATTTTACCATAAATTTCAGTTACTTTCCATACAAAATGACGCGGAAGAATTCATGAGTGGCGTGCCGAAGAAGCTAATATATTTTTAACATAATAATATGTAAAACACTAATCCAAATCTTGGATTAACCATTAAGAACAACAACATCACGTCTGTATTTCCCCGAAGGGTAAAGCACAGGAGTGTAGTACTGCCACTTTTTATGACTTATTTTTACGTCTCATGTAATAGAGACTGAGTATATTGAAATACCGGGCTCAAATTAACACTCCCTGCTACTGCTGGGAATTTCAAGTTAGAGCAATCCAATAATACTTTAACATAATAAAGTACCATACGTACATTTACAAACGGTATTCCTTTTATGGACTTCATGTACACCACATAGGAGAAAGAACGTGGGAAAGACGCTGAAGAAATAACGCTCTACACTTTTTTACTAACTTGTAATCACTACACAACTCTTTGTCCTGTGACTAGTGAGACTGACTGCTGAGCCGTAGGTTTGATTCTCGCTCAAGACAATTTTTTTTCATGGAACCCAAAACTGTACACAGTACTCTTTCAGAACTGCGGAAGCGTAGAACACATTGTATGTAATATTATCAGAAACTCAATGACAGTCCGCACTAGCAGTGATTTTATAACGGAAATATTAATAAAAAAATTCATAGTTCCACTCGTAGTGGCGAGTCTCTTTAGAATATTATGGAGTTTTAAGATTAGCGTCCACACTCTAGCGAAGATTTTATATTGCACTGAAATTGTAACACAATGTCATGAAAATCATTTTTTATATCTTCGTCTTCTTTTCTACCTAAGATGACAAATCAGATTATGAGCGGATTTCCAATTTCTCTATTTTTTATACTTTATTATCTACTCTTGTCGTTAGACATTGTAATTTCACATAAAATAAAAAGGAAATCTGTCCAATCGAAACATTATTTAAAATCACGAACAATATCGTATTTATGAATTCTCTAAACATTGACGTTCTTTTCAATAACTCCGTACACGGTACGTGGGAAAAATAATCCGGCGTCCCTCATAAAGTTTTTTATTCAGTTACTTTCTACCGGAAACATTTTGGAACTTTCGAGAAAAGTCCGTAGTTAAATAGGGCGCTGACATTTCAATTCATGTGAAATAATGGGCCCATTGTAAGTGGATACGCGTTCGATGGCAATGTGACTGGCGTATTAAATACCGAAAATCTTGTTTTTTGGCAACTTTTATTATGATCCAAGTGATTGATAAGCGTTGATAGCTTACTAGTATCGAGTTCAGCCTCTCATTCTAACACTCGTGGGTCTTCTTTCTTTACAAATTGTTAACACTTCCTGTAACATTAAAAGAAAAGTTAAGAAAACTTCTACTACTTATAATACTTCATATTATTCTCGAAAGTGTAGTCAAACGGCACTGACCAGCATAATGGGCTATGATCTTATGCTGACAGAAGATAGAAAATCGGTATCTAACAGAGTATTGATGAGAGGGTGATGATAAACGTTGATAATGACAAAACAATTGATAAAACAACGTATTTTCTCACTGATTATATAAGTGATAAGCGGTATTGAGTTAATATAATTATGTTTTTTACAAAAACAAATATTGTTCTCGAAAACCACACATCATTGAGGGTTCCATGAAGCTTCTAATCTTACCAACAAGTTTTATCGACGGGGTTAACAAAATACTACACTCTTGTGTATGATTTTAATTCATACATGTCCTCAAGTTATTACCGATAGGAAATATTCTGGAAACTTCGGAAAAAGTCACCGTTTGAATAGGGGCGCTGACGTTTCAATTTGTGTTAAATAATGGGCCCTTTGTGAGTCAATACACGTCCGAATCGAATGTGACTCGCGTAGTAAAACAAATCCTGTACGTACTAGAACTACGTATTTGCGTACCGTATACTGTCTCACGTACCGAATCTCTGTAATAAATGTAAATACGTGTGTACACGTGTAAAATACTGGTAATATTTGTTTACACAGGGTGTTGTTTGTTGAAAGGCGGATAAGGAAATGGTTTTCAATTAGTTGAAAGCATAACATCACGTTTGTAACACCGAAGGGGTAGACAGAGAAGTGTTGGACACTCACACGTTTCTCCAGTTACGTTTACGTCCCATAGAATAATAGATGGTAAGCCTGGTAAAGTGATGGTAAGCCACCTAGCACAGATCCACAAAGCAAATGACTTTCAATTAATTGATTATCTTTTATTAATTATTGACTGGCCCGCAACACAAGCTCTCTTGATGCTTAGTTTGAGACCACGTACGTACCACAACACAAGCTCTCTTGATGCTTAGTTTGAGATTAAATGGTCGTGTATGATGTCCCAAAATATTATTATTATCATTAAACTTATATTATCTTCTAAGTAAATAACTACATATATGTTCATCATTGATTAAAACAGTTTGTTTTTAATGACCTTTTCTATCCTGAAGTATCTTCGATCTCAGTAAATCTTGACGGTCTACTACAGATAAAATATTTAATCACTTAACACTTAGGTAGTAGCATAACTATTAAAACTGGCTACTAATAATTAAATAGATATTACAGAAGGTACGATCTATGTCTCTTGATGACGCCATGCTTCCACCAACTTCCAACTTTTCTATGTCCTTTCAAAACACCCCACTCTCCCCTAGAACATGAAACATAGACATGACAATAGTAATAATAATTTTTCCGCGAAATCTGAGAAGCGAATACGCAAGACTTATTGAGTGAGCGAGACAGAAATGCCTCCGTATCTCAAAATAGAATCCACGAGCATTGTTA
>DWDT01004001.1:0-11689 GCA_018245595.1 Microceris scylla | reverse complement strand
CAGATTAAGTGTGAAACCGGCGTGCGTATATGTATGAAGAAAGTGATAAATGAAAAAGAAGTACGTCAGGTCTGTAACGGTATTAGACACTCGGTACTATCTGCCTACCCCATAAGGAACCTGGCGTGATAATATAATTATACACTTCCAATGAAATAAATCAATGTGTAGATAGGTACATACTAGTATTACTCGGACCAGAAATAATAATAACCCGATGTAATTAAGATTGGAATTCGACTTTACATTTCTAAGATGGATGAGTATAATCTTTGAATTATTATAAGTAATAATAACCACGTGAGCTTGTTTACGTACGGCGGGAACGAAAATAACCAGTGGCAGAGTTTCAAATATGTCGCGCTGTCCTAAACCTCATCGCAAAAGCTCTCATACAGTCCCTATCATTTATTACTGGAAATCAGATATAATTTCAAACCAGAATTTATTGTTAAAACCTGCGTATACCTATAAAATATTGGGAAGTAACATTATTAAATCGTTACCGGCAAATTGCACCCACGTTATTATGTTAGTTATAAGATATTAATACATTTTAGTAGTTAAAATGAGATCGCTTCGTGATTTCGCTGCACGTGTATATTTGCCAAGAATTCGCACCAGTTTCCAAACGACTGTTAACGAGATATCATCGGGTATAACGAGCGACGACAACATTTCATATTTTGACAAATGGTTTTTCAAATAAAGCTATATTTTATATAGTTCAGACGAAATAATAATTTTTCACTGCTTTACGGTGTTCTGGCTTAGGTTCCAAGTCTGGACTTATTTCTTTCAAAACCAGCTACAGGACTTCTGCTTTGCAGACCTTTCGAAATATATGTTCAGTATTTGCAAACGCTTTAGACTAATATGTAATGTTTAAATGGAATTTATCATTGAAATGTATATTGAAATACTATATAATATAAATTTGAGTTTTATTTTCTCGTTTTATCATTCCATGGTGTCTCGACTCTTAAAATTGTAAGAATTAAAGTCATAGTCTCGCCCCTGGCAATTTGTGAGTTTTTTTAAACGCAACCTTAATTTTTTTTTAAGACCTGACTGATATCCAGGAACAGAACCTTCAAGACTTTTCAATAATGATTGTTGATTTACATTACAAGCCATGGTTATCATTTTTACTAATTGAATAGTAAAATATTACAATAAACAAAACGAAAACTCCAATTCATTAACAAATCACGCTGTCTCTGGATAATGAATGGGAGCCGTGAAAATAACATGAACACTGGACTGTTCACGTCTGCCATGTGCAATTATAGAAGCAAGAACGTTGCGAAGGTAACGTCTATTATTAGAGAACAAGTTGTTTTCTTCACTAAAAATATGATGATTGATAGAACCGTACCATCCTATAGAACAACATCAATTTGTAATATTGAGTTATCGACCCTGAAAATTTTGCCTTTCGTAAACAAAGCAAAAAATTTGCTAGGTATATTAAAATTCATATTTTTTCATTTTGAGAGTAGACCCATGTTTATCAGTGGAAACTTAAAAGGGTCGATGAAGATGATAACATTTCATATACAGTGGAATTTCTTGCCCATTAGCTATGGTGCTTATATATATTATTCATCCGCTATTTAGTATACATAATTTGCTTTCGTAATCGATTTCAAGGAGAGTGGTTTTAAATTAGAAATTAGAAATACGATGTCCATCCAGGATCATGATCATCTAAACAAAATAACACGAGATTTAATATTCATATGTAGTGTTTGTATTCGTTTTCGATAACAATGAGGATAGTTTTGAATTTCTGATCATATATTAGAATTTTAGAATTAGGCTCAAGAATGATTATGTAAAACAAGAAGACGTTATTGCAACGGCACCAAAACTCGGTGAAACAAATTATTTAAATTAAGAACAAGTTAATTTATAGTGACTTGTCAATAAAATTACAAACCTCCCTCTGCATGTAGAATAGGAAATAGGTTTTAACTATATTAGTTGCACGGTAAATGCAGTTGTGCCAGTTAAAGTTAAATTAAATTAGTGTTCTACATGCTCCAGACCACTCAACTGTTAGACTAATGCAATCAGCGCTAGTCCGTTTTGACATTAGTTAACAGATTGGGGTCATTTTCTTGCACGTGCACAAAGCCAATATAAAACTTACATGATTTTATGTTCTATATTAGCTTTTCAGCAACTTCATAAAAATATAATTAAATGAATCGATAGATGACGAATTTGTGAAAATGACAATATCAACAGTGTCACTTACAAATGTACATTATAAGGCTGTTTTCACTTTATGTTTGATTTCTTATCGCACAGATAAAAATCAGAACTAATTTATACACTTACTTTCAAATGCAAATTGTTGTGTTGTAAATTATGCACATTGATAGGCACAAATTACTATCAGATGATCATTTCACCCAACTTTAATAATTTTGAGACCTAGTATCATATAATTTTTTTAGGACATTCTTTATTTTTAAAAATTCATAAATAAGCCTACTATTTATGTATGACTATTGAAAACGAAGTGAAATCTCAAGATGCAATGCCACTGACGATGAAAAATTTAAGCGCTGGTTGTTTTTGAGTTTGCTCATGTAAACTATCATGATCATCATCGGCAACATACTGATGATGATATTGACTATGGCCTTAACTTTTCGCACTCTGGTAAAAGGCCTGTATCCGGCAGCGGAAAAATAAAAGGTTTTGTGATGATATCGATGTTACGACTCCCTAAATTGATTTTTGGCTACGCAACCTTCGTCACAATTTTTTTTTTCGTACTGTGAAAGAAACTGTTCAATGTTTAACATTTTTAACCTCTATTCCACATTGGAGTTGCAAATTTGCTCTAGTGGGCACGGACGTAATCCGGCTGAAATTTGAAATACAGACCGTACCTACTCTATTCCAGCGCGGATTAGCTGGGGTACATGTTAGTGTTGCCGCTCTCCTAATTAAACCGCCCTAATGCAATGCAACGAGGTTAGGCCATCGTCGTTTAGCAGTTAAAATAGTATTTACAGTGCGAAGCAAAAAAAAAATCCTGCATTTGGTTTTCTTCATCTACAGTCTAAACCAGAATTTCTTATATTGCCAACGCGAGCCGAACTCGACAGGGCTATGACCGTTTAAAATTTCATATGTAATTATTAAAATATACAATCACTTTTATTAATTTACATGTGTTATCTTTTATCACTCCGGATTGATTGCTAAAAAATATTTTCATTTTCAAGTTTGCGCTTTCTTACAAGTTTATTAAAAAAACATCACAATTTTTCAGATAAATAATGCAATATAATTACAGTACATATAAGGAGTAAAACATTTCGTACTACGAGCAAATTATTTATTTTTTATTTGTGGCATTCATATTTTCTGAAATTAGGACGAGGAGAATATGCAAATCTAAAATCCACGTCATTCGCACCAGAAAAAGCGAACTTTGCCGAATAGTTATAAACACAATGCAGAGTCAACTCATTCCTAGCTTTTGAGCTTCAACAGAATTCCGATAAGTAACGAGAATAGTATTTTACATATTGCCAGTAGCACTATTTTGTGGCAGAAATAAGCACAGCGTTGATGTTGAATACACAATCAACCCCGCAAAAAAGGGTCTACGACCTTAGGAATGGTATTACAAGTTCTTGTGAGCAAGATTTCTCACTCGCATAGGTATATTAAAGGATAACTGAAATGGCTGTTCAGAGTGCCTTACGTGTTTTTAAACGTGTTTACGTGGAATTTGTAAGACAGGTATACGAATTTTGATAAAGATTTGATTTAATATAAGCGCATGAATTTTAGCAACGATAGCCCAGTCGAAAATGGGAGCACACTACTTTTTTTGTCAAAATTGTGTTCTTTTTAAGATTAAATATCACTTGTACATTTATCATTGTGAAAAGAAAAGCATGTTCAACAGTGGAATAATAAAATGGTGATATCGATTTATGAAAATATAAAATTAATAATTACCATCGATACTTATATCGTTTCACTGTTTAATACGAGTTTTCTTTCAGAATGACAAGAATAAAGGCCATAGTATGCCAACCTGGCCAAGTTTGGGTTAGCAGATGTATCTTCACAGTATTAGTCAAAAAACTTCAAATTAATTTTCAAATCTTCTGATTTAAGCACCTCAAATACCTAAATAGGCACTAAGCGTAATTTATTACGCCTACATTTATAAAGATATGTAAATGTGAACACTAAATTAAACTGAGAGATTATGTCTAATATATCAGAGCACTCAGTTAAGCGACACACGACGCTCCACTATAACACATGACTACTTTATTTCTTTATCCTACTTGTAATATGTAAATTTAGGGTTAACATTTAGAGAAAGTAGTAAAATTTCTGTCTCGGTATAAGAGAAAGGGTTACAAAATAGAAAAGCACGTCAGGATAGAGATGTAAGGCATTTGTGCTTCTCTACCTAACCCGTAAAGGACGGATATAGTACGCGCACACGCATACACAATCAGACTGTCACCGTCCTTTGTTAGACATAAGCTTCCCCAGTGGCACGCCACTGAGCTCGAACTTCTGCTCTATGCATCCAACCACTGCCAGCCACTTTGTGTATATCATCACTCCACCTAGCTGGAGGACGTCCTACGCTCCGTTTACTAATTAAAAACAACGTTTGCATATGAGTCATGTAGGTATGTGTGTCATGCCGTTAGAATGTGGAACTGAAAGACGAAATAAAGTAATCGAAATCAAACTGTTATTTCCGTACCAACAGATTGCTCTATTTCCCATCGTTTGTCAACTTAAATTGTTTACGACGATTTAGAAGATCCAAAGCAATTTATCGTGGCTCGCTTCAGAATTTTCACCGGCTTTTATACTTAATATAACCTTCGCAATCAGTTACGGATTTATATAATGACAGTTAGAAACTTAAAGCTGATTCCACAATAAATTACTTTGCATACTTAGCAATTGGCATGCGTGTACGAGTGATGAATGCGAAAGCAGCACGGCAAGTCTGTATGGATATTTAGCACACCGTGCTTTCTGCCTACCCCGTAAAAGATCTGGCGTGATGATATAATAATAATAGATTGGTCCATGCCAAGCTTTACACAACTCGCTTTAACTAAACTGTCATACTAAGAAGTAGTAGGCAGAACGCAATAAGCACTTTAGATGTAACGTAGTGTCTACCGTTCCCGAGTTTATACCGAGGGGGAATGAGGTTGCTCGTATCCCTAATGTGTTTGTCGCTGTGATATTGTCTGAGTAGAAATTTATGTTAATACTTACAAAATTAACATAATAAAATTTCGTCTACTACTTGTTTAATTTTTATAGTTGAAATTTTATCCTTGATGTACAATTCGTGGAACGTGGGAATGTGTTACACTCCTCTGGCTGCCCCATCGGAGAAATATAGGCGTGATGTTCTGTTTGAACATTAACTGTAACACACACTTAACTACGAAATAAATCGAACCATAACAGAACATAATGTTTCTTTAATATTCATGCCTAACATAGTTATGCGTAACTACATTCCATTATCCTATTCAATGAACATTCTACGCCAATTCGTATATTTCACAGATCTCTGTATCTACACAATCGTTATGAAGAATCGTCAGAACGCGTGCCATTGTGGCAGCGAATCTGGAGGCGACAGAGTGGAGTTCCTATCAGGAAAAACGTCGATTAGCGTAATGGACAGCGAAAAGGTTCGAAGACAGCGCTCGTAACACAATGGGCGAGGTTAGCTGGTACGTTTGCGTTCTCGTATTGTTGTGCTAATGTTCAGCGCGGCCCACTGTTCGTCTCATGAATATTAACTGATATTAATTGTCTCTCAGACAGCCATTCGCCGTTCTAAACAGCGGTACAATTACAAGCACGACTGTTGAGACTTGACTGACATTGCTTTTCGCACATCGCGTTTATATTTCCACATGTTATTGTTAAATACTTGTTGTTGTTGACTTTTTTAGCATGTCTACGTCGGCATTGTTCTCATTGATTAGGCCCGTATATTTTAGATAAAAATAACTGAGATTTACACTTTAATATCACTGCACTTAATAATTTAATAATAATTTGATAATTTACATGTCACTACATGAAATTTTGTTTTAAATGTTTATACATTAATTCATAAAGCTGCAGTTCATTCATTGAATACTTTTAAAATTACATATTGGCAATAAAAACACGCATACAAATTAATTAGTCGTAAAATGAGTGTAGGTATTAGTAGGTACCTATGTGTGAATTATAAGTTACGAAAATTAATCAAGAAACTATTGTTATAAGAAAAGCCACTTATTTCAACCTGCATATATCTTAACATATTAATGTTATTATTTAACACTCGTGAAAATAAAGAATAATTACAATAAACTTTTTATTATAAATAAATAATTTATATTTTGGTATCGAACAAACAAAGAGTATTCAAGTTTGATCGACGGAAACTCCAGATTCTATCGTTTGTAATAGGCACCCACATCAAATAAAACAAAAACCTTTCAAGATAGTGGCGGCCATGTTTAAACATGTCGCCTTGAACGCGCGCTGTTCGTACGCCGGTGGCATCGACCGAGCGACGTTTACATAAATAGTTCCTATGTGAGCCCTACGATCCCTACATTTCTATTCGGAAGGCGCATTTTATCACCCGCAAAAGCTATTTTATTTGTTGTTTAAGTTCGTCGAGCAGCCGGCACCCAAGGCTGCGCCGGAAAAACCGACAGAGATTACCTAATATGAGAGGTATTTATCCACCGCTTCTGTTTTTATCACGAGTGTTAAGGTCATCCCACTGACGGAGGTATAATATATCTTATAGCAAGGCACTGATAATACAATATATTTTCTATAGTAAAGCTCGAATAATCACCACGTAAACGCAAATGTTATTTGGCTATAATATAAAAGTGACGACATTTAATGTCAAATATCCAGCCATTATTACAAGCGGTGTTTGAGATGGAAGTAACTGCGGTTGGATGTTGATAACGGCGTCCCGGCTTTGTGAGAAGTGCTCTTCAGGCGACGTCGTTAGTACGATTTAGTGCAATGTGCGGCCAAACTACCTACAAGTACTGTACAAAGATTAATGGTACAGTAGATTATTAACAGTTTCAAGAGTAAACGACTTGAATAAATGCTAATCAGTTTGAGGTTTGAAAGTTTATTTTACATCTACAGTCATTTATTCGTTACGTTTATAGCAAATCCTTAAAATCTATGCAAAAATTTTGCGCCTAATTAAATTAAAAACCCTATAAAATACCTGAACCAATTTTAAGTAAATTCGAAAATTGCCTTATAATAAGTTTTACGAGTACTTGAACACTGTCTTACTGTAAGACTTACCCACAAATCCATGAGTGTCGGCGCCGTGGTATGGATGCGAGGGTGAGCGCGAAGGGCGGCAGCGCTGTCGGCGGGTCGTCCACCTCGTCCTGCGCGCCACTCACGCGCACCTCGGGCACGCGCAGCTGGTGTCTACCACTCATCACTACACTTTATACTTCTCTTATTCTCTTACATAATATATAAAACATTTAAATCCAGATCTGTCGCGTTTCGATTTCGTTATGTGTATAATGCTTCTAACAACTCTCATATTTTATTCTTCCCGATTTTTCAAAAATCACTTGTCCTTGTCCGCATTAGCGAACTTTATGAGTGAAATGTTAGTTTCTGCACCTATAAATTGCGTTTCAAAGGCGTTTAAAATACGTTCGGGTATTAAATGAAAACAGCTATTTAGATTTAAAATACGACTGAGAATTCGAAAACATTTAGCATAATTTTAAAGTTTTGTAAACAACGCGAGTCTAAAGTAGTATATTTTCACAGCTTCGTTTTGCATAGCCATTGATTAACGATACTATATACATTTCAAAAGTAAATGGAATGTGTTGCTCGCTATAATTGTTGTATTTTGTTTACTGCACCGCGTGCATACTTACGGCTCCGCAATCTTTCTTAAACACTGCTTTGATACTAACATAAAGACATGCATCAAATATATCCAAAAGAAATAATGCTGATAAAATCAAAGGATTCTTATTTACAAAGCAATACAAATCTTTAATACCAAATTGCGTTGTTTTCATTTACTATAGGTAGTTTCAGGAAGCTGTCTTCTTTCCGCTTATAACGAAAAACTTGTTACTTTTGATCTAATGAAATTCTTACAGTGAATATTATAAGGAACTGAAACAATGGAATGCCGGCTAAAACGATCAATAATATTGTTAACATATCACATCGCGTGTAATATTTTAAATCATAAGGATATACATAATTGAAAGTGATCAACAAACTGGCTAATTACTCAATTAATCGTATGAATCGACTGGAGCTTCGGTTTAGTCGTTAGTGAAATTGAACTGCAACTTGAAGTTGAATACTGAACAGTGTAAATTTGAAATATTTGTGGGATGAGCACAAATAAATTTTCTCACAAATGTTTGTTCTGTCTGCGAGTGCATATTGTATGCACATATGTATCTACATAATGTATTAAGTGTAATATATCAGCCGTCTTTAACACATGCACCCCATAAGCTTATTTTGGCATCAGATGGTCGCGTGTGGAGACGTCGCACGATATTAAAAAAAATGCAACAAGTACAAAAGATACCGACTGTACAGTTGGGAGCAAAATAAAATTGAACAAAACGCCGGCAATATTTGACTGGAACATTGTCGCATCTGTTGGCTCCATGCCTAATAGGTATGTACGCCGCGACCCCGCCTTCAGGGCTGAACATATTTTACGTTGTACACTCGTAAAAGTAAATTGCCATTATTACCGACGTTTGATGGTTGCCTTTTTGTGATAAATAAGAGAGCGATTTCCCTTTTATCATTCTGATTTGTGATTCATATTTATTTGTGAGTTATCAGAGTAGGATTGATTTATTAGAAACTATGGTACGTTACATAAACGACGGGAGAAGAGATAGTTACGAGTACGTAACGGAGACAATAAAGTCTGCCGAGATCGTAACAGGTGGAATTCCTCTATCTCTGCCTATCCTCATGGAAAATATGCCTGACAATATGTGTCAACTGAGAAATTGAATGTTTTTCGATGTGAGTCACTTTGACTAGTTTTAAATGGGTTTAGATGTCGCTTCTGCGTCTTCTACACATTATGAAGTCATACCTTTTATAACATTAATCGTTACCTTAAATGGTAACAGAAAAATATTCACAGGATGAAAAACTGATCTCTATTTAAATCCAATCAATATACACTCAAACTTCCAAAGTAGGTGAAGAGACAAATGACTGAAATAAAATGAAGACATAGTGGAAAAATAAATGAAATACAAAATCTTGAAACATTATTTAAATTACTTTAGTCCAAATATTCGGTCACAAAAATGTACTATTTATTTAACCCGGATATTTTTTATAATATTCGGCGTTTTCGTGAAAACCAAGAAACACTCTTGTCCGCAATATATTTAGGTTGTCGGAGTTTCGTCTAAAAATGTTGTTCTAAGATGCATTGCCTCTAGCAATGATTTTTAATACTACAACAATGAGGTATAAAGGTGAAGATAACATAGCACAGATCAATCATATAAAAGAATATTAGAATTTTAATGAAAAAAATGTCATTTAACATCACGCCTGTAAGCCCCGACGAGGTAGGCAGAAGAGTGTAGTACATATTCAGGTTTCACCAGTTACGTCATAGGTCATACCATGGAATATGTGATAAGCCTATTGCCATACACCTTGCACAAATTCATCCTCTGAGATATGTAGATGCTACTAGGAATTTTAAGTTGGAAAAACCCTACATATAGTACCAGACCCGGAATTCGAAAAATCATATTAAATACAATTCGTAATATTTACAATTATATCATGGACTAGTGGTGGGACCAGGTGGATGGGACGAGATCAGTAACGTCCCGAGTGCTTTGAGAGTGGACTAGGTCCAATAGTGAGATAATGAGGAAACTGATATGATCATAGATTTTGCAGGCAGTAATCAAGCAGTTTGTAGGTCCAGAAAATAATAAGAAATAGAGTAGGTAATATAGTGCCTATTGTGAATATTCAAATGCAATTTCGTCATTAATCATTATGGAAATAACGTTCTATTCAAATCATACGCAAATAGTGAGAAGACGTCTCTACGTCAACCATTTGTGTTTGTATAAACATTGCATAGTGTACAATGAACTTTAGATTAATTGATTACTATTATTATACCATTATGCCAGGTCTCTTACAGGGCAACAATCATTCTAAGTTTCTTACGGGGTAGACCGAGAGCACACAAGGTTTGGTTACGATAGGTGAGTCTTGGTCTCCGTCGGCAATTATATACATCAACATGGCATTGTAATAAAAGTACTCCTATATTGATTTCAATGAAAATTAAATTTCCAATATAACATTCTTTTTTTAAACTCGTAAAAATTTTTAAACCTCGTAAAAGGTATTGTCAGCCGTCCTTCATAACACTTGAAATAGCTGGCAGTTGTTATGTTTAATTGATTGGCTGTTCGTGACTATTAATTCTCTTCAATGTGTAAACATATTTAAAAAAATGACAAATGTGACTTTAAAATGACATTCCTTCTTGAATACTATTTTCTTTCTAACAATATGTTACTGCTGTGAAAAGATATACCTATTTTATATTATAAATAATAACTAGAACAAATCTAAAAGCTAGAAAACGAACGTATATGTTTGAGAATTTAGCAGTTAATTCATTGATTATGACATCTTTTTTGTACACATTTTAAACTGTTTAGGTATATATTTTACGTAAAATAGTAATTTACTGTCTAGATTTATTTAGTTGACATTGTTTATTATTGTCCACAATTAGTTTAG
The DNA here is from genome assembly GCA_018245595.1 of Microceris scylla. Taxonomy (NCBI): domain Eukaryota; kingdom Metazoa; phylum Arthropoda; class Insecta; order Lepidoptera; family Hesperiidae; genus Microceris; species Microceris scylla. The sequence continues at coordinate 811 of DWDT01004001.1, read as the reverse complement.
TTGACGACAACTTAAACAATTACGCCACTATAAACGGTGAGGAAATTATTCATGACTTCTCGTATTGCCGTACTCAAGAAACTTATCCGATAAACATGAAACTCAGCTATCGTCGCCGTGACCTTAAGGGTGAGGGCCTGTTCCAATGTCGCCAGTTGAAACGAAGAGGCAATAAAGCTTGGGTGGGGCAAGCTTGCACGATTAATAGCAGATTGCGACCTTTGCGTGCCGAGCGCCTGACAGATACCCGCACGCACACCACCAAAATTTGCATGCAACTACAAAACTGTCAGGCGCTTTGTGATCTTATGCAATACTATTATTACAAACTTATTAAACTGTTTGTTTATGTAGTTTTGGCAAAGTTGTAGCTATTACGGGCTTATTAGTAGTAGTATTGATGAAGACTGACCAAGATCGGTGGAAGTTTCATAATAAGAATTTCGATCAGAAGATAAAATAGTAAATTCACTCTAGTTGAAGAATAATATTACTACAGTTGACTAATTACTCATCGCCCAATATGAATTTAGACGTCCAAAACAGTTACTCTCGTACCATAGCTTGTCATTAACAATCCATTGCCTAAAGGTATAAATTTGGTGCAAAGTAATTAATTTTTTAAAACAAATGCACAAACATGCCCCCTCGTTACAGCAACCATTACACTAACATTAAATAAATACGAATTATTAGATCTAGAGGGATCTAGAACTCGCTTCTTTCGCTTACCCCGTGAACGACTTGGCATAATGATATAATTATGTAATATTCATTATTTTTACCCGATGAATAAGTTTTGTATAAAAAC
>DWDT01004000.1:0-11690 GCA_018245595.1 Microceris scylla | reverse complement strand
CACCACCTATTCCTTGGGACTTAAACGTAACTGGTGAAACGTGGGAGTGTACTACACTCTGCCGGCCCTTTCGGGGTTTATAGGTATGATGTAACGCTTATCTGAATGTTTCAATTTTCTTCTAATACATAGTGATCTCTTTGAACGACCATTCACATTTTGTGATCGAAGACGCCGAGCAATCTGATGTACATATTTCGGCTGTGAAGGAAGTGTACACGGAAAAGATCTTGGAGCAGATGTACTTACTCGTCAGAAGGAAGAGGAACTGACACACGCTTCCTCACTCGTCGTTGAAGAGGATTCACGAGGTTGTTGATGTTTTTACGGCTTTCAAATGGTTACTTTGACTTCGCGTACCAATGAAAATTTTTAATTATAAACATTTCTTGCTTAAAATTTTAAATATATTTATTAGGACTGTATGCATATAAGCAATTGATTTTATTTCCATACCGTATGTATCATTATTTCCTAGAAAAAAGAGATGTTTCAATTATATCAAAAGCCATAAATATACCATTATATATACATATATGACCTACGCTATACTGACATGTAGTAAACCAAACGTGACACTATATGTAATTTATAATTGAAAAAAAAATAACTGTCAAATTACCTTAATATTAAAAATAATAAACCTTATGCCTTTTATTATGCCTATTATGCCTTAAATATGTATATCTCAATAAGTACATATTTATCTTTTATAAACATTATTATTTTTGGTAGCGTTACATCGTAAGCATTAAAACCATGTTCGAACGAGGAAGACCCGCATATCGCTCGCTTTCCTGTATTCGTCAGCAGATAGACGTGAGGAAGTGCCTTGCGCGGCCGCCGCAAGGACGCGCTACGTATTATAATTCTGGTGGAATGATATCTAACGCAGATTATTCTTTTGAAATAAACAATACAAACATATTATTAATTTGTAGTAAAATTGGGACCACCAAATGTATAGTAACATTTCATCATCATCATCATCATCCTCATTAGCCCATCTCAGTCCACTGCTGGACATAGGCCTACCACAATGAGCGCCATCGCGCCCCGTCCTCGGCTTGTCGCATCCAGCATCTGCCTGCAGCCTTCCGCAGATCGTCATCCCAACGGGCCAGAGGGCGTCCTAATTGTTTAATGTAACATTTTCAATAAAATATTATGAGCACAGTTCTAGACACTGTATTTATATTTTTCCTTATTATCTCATAGTGTGAGTGTGAAGATTTTTATTACCTTATCGTTATATGTGTAAAGGTTTCAAAAGATCAATCAAGTTAGACATTCGCTTTGCGTTTGTTTCTTTTTGTTTTCTTTGATACGATGTGTAAAATTTCAATTAGGTTTGGTTCAAACTTTCAACCTTATAGTTAACGATCTGGACATGTTTCATATAACTCAAATATGATCAATGTCACGTATGATTGCAATACTTACCCAGAATGTTCATTAATAGTTATTAAATTTAGTTACCCATATATCTTTGAAACCTGCACATCAAAGAATTTATAAAAAAAATTCTAAGTTGTGTGAAGTCTCCCAATCCGCATTTGGCCAGCATGGTGGACTATGGCTTTAACCCTCTCTTTCTGAGAGGAGATCCATATTCCAACAGTGGATAGATAAATGGGTTGATTATTATTATTTTTATTTTATATCTTTGCTTTAATACCCACATACCCAGTCCTAAAATTTCTTACGAATACTTAATAAAATAGATGGTGTTGTAACAATCAATGAGGCTAGGAATTGGTGTTTCTAGGAATTGTACTTAAACTTTGGACCTCTTGAAATAAAATCATTAATTTGAATAATCGGTTGTAAGCAATTTTTCAATCTATCAACACCAGTAATCTGTGTTATAGTGGACTGTTCTATAGTTATACTATGCTAATATAGTTTCTTAGTATTTTATTATATTAATTGCTACATCTATCCGCCTAACGGCCGCAATGCGATTGTAATCAGCTAGATTTTTTAATCTCCAGATCTAAGCACGTGCCAATCTAAGGTCATCTCCTGGCCGCGTTGTTTCGTAGAGATGAATGGCAACTATTAGGAAGGCGCCTGGACAGCGGTGTTTAATTTAAATATATATGTAACAATACTGTGTATAAATTGGTTTTATAAGAAACAGGTTCGTGCCAGTTTTTGTAGGAATAATCCGTTGTAATAATAACTTCAGCTTCGTTTGTTAAAATTTTGTTCTTGCGCTGTTACCTGTTACAATTTGACATTATATGAAAATAAGAATTCTGTTTTAAAAACATCCTATAGATAACTATTAACAATAACACGAATGTCTCTGCCTAGCTCGTAAGGGACCTGGTTTAACGATGTTATAATAATGGTACATGTGTGTCATAATGATAATTTTTATTTATTTATTTATGAAATTATTATATTTTCATCAAGCTCACCAAGTGTATAGGTACATAAGCTGGACTTGTGCCCGGCAATATGCTCACTTATTATTATTATTATAATACAGCAACCTTCACCACAGCGAGAACTGACATTACGGTTCACAGCACATTAGTGCTTATAAAGCAGCGATGCCCATAACATACCACCCTTTGGCAAGCGGGGGAACTTCGATCAAAATTAAATAAGGCGTTATCGTAATCCGGGACGCCATCAATCGTCGCTTACAATAGGATCAGTCGCTTGTCAGTACTGTGCGATGGGTGGACAATAAGACCGAAACACAAAAGCATAGTGACTACATGTTGTTCGTACTGGGCGTTGGTTGAGGATCTTGGGGTTACCGCTAATGTTATAGAAGTAGGCGACTTAATGATTGGTACTATAGTACGGTAAGCAAAGATTTGAGTTATTAACTCGGTATTAACTTGTACGCCTTAACCAAGTATTAACTTGGTAATACGAATTTCACAGCAAGATTTTGTGTAATACCTACAATGACATCACTGTTACGTCATTGTTGTAGGTTTTATGATGTATTTACAAAAATATATGTAACAAGTGATACAGTGATTTCTTTTATATTTTCTCTGATATAAATACGATCAGATCATGTTTAAGTGTAATAAGTTATGTAACAGGAAATATTTAAGTCACCGAGCGAAACTCGTTGTGCAGGTACTCGATAAACTACCATAATGCGTAATGAATATGCATCTAATGTCGATACCAGCTGACGTCTCCATAAGACATCGAACTTTATACTTAGTGAATGGGGAAGTGAAATGAGCAATGTGCATGACAAAGGTCATATCATGCTGATGGTAGGACGTGCATGATCGTCAGCGAGCAGCGAGCAGCGAGCTGGGTAAAAATTTATGACAATCACCGCGTGTCTTACACAAGCGATTGGCTCTAGTTGCTAGCTTCAAGCACTGTCAGTTTTCAATATTAATCTATCAAAATGCTTGGAAATTGGCAATATTAGACAAACAATGAAGCGAGATGTGGTTACCTGTAATTGAATAAACAGTATTGTAATTTCATAAAACTATGTAATATTTACGTCGTATATGCTATAATTTACGTTGATAGTCCTTTAAATAAATTTATTGATAGTCCTTTAAATAAATTTATTGGGTGGTGATGATGTAAGGAAATCGAGCAATGTACTTTTTATCAGTTTCGGTTGTTAATATCGCATATAATTTCTTTAGAAACATACTATCTGTATTTTACAATCTACAATTATGTTTCTTGTTTTGTCTGTATGTATTTATCTTTAAAATACTTTGATGTACAATAAAGGATACTACTATCTGTATGTTCAATTTTGAGCCTGCTTCATAACCATTAGTGTGCACTTTTATCATGAAGTGAAATAGTCCAATTGATATTTCATTTTACCATCATTGTCAGCTTAATCCCGTCCACTGCTGGACATAGGCCTCTCCAATAGCATGCCAGTGGATTTTTCATTTATCGCAATACTATAGTTTATCGTTGTCCCGTCCGTAGTGAGTACGTCACTGGTGATTCATTGACATGTCACTTGCGCGTGGATCCTGAATCATCATCTAGCAACCGACCGATGAATAATTTGACTTTATGGTAATTACGTTCAATGAAATATCCACTGTTTACAAAAAAAATCATGACAACGTGCATCACATGAACTGAACGCACCTCAAGGAACGTCTTTGAAACAACTGAAATTAAAGCTGGAAAATATATAAAAAAATATATGCTAAATTTAAATTCACCAATCAATAAATTGATGACAAACGCAAATTGTTAGAAATCTAATTCTATAAGAAGATATAATGAAAATGTTGCTTTTATTGCGTCCTGTACATGTTAACATGGAATGCGATTTTAAAATTACACAATCATAACATCACGCAAGGTCATTTTCCACGTAATCTGACAGCCATCTTAAAATAAATTTAAACAATTTCTAAATAAAAACCTCCCGATGTCCTAACCCGGGCCGTCACACTGTATTCATTCTACGTATCTTTATTTAAACACCATATTGTAAGATATTATCTCGTTCGCGTCGGTCGCCCTCGGCTTGTGTGGTGCCTCGCCACCCTCGGGAGCCAACAATGCGTACAATTGCAACGCACCCTGTCATAACAGTGATCGATCAGCGCTGATGAGCCGGGCTAAGCACACCCGATAACCGAGTTGCGTTTTCCAATAATAAAGCTCTGCTATGACCCTGTGCACACGCGTTTGCCGCGCCATACTGTGGTCGTATCTTACGTCGGTCACTCAATGAATTACTTTTATTGTTACGATTAATTGTTAGTCAAAAATAAGTATTGCCAGTACTGATTAAAATAATAATATTTATTGTTAGGAATAAATCTAACGCGGTCATCTGACCCGTAACTAGACAGGCCCTATGTCATACTGCACTAGCACATATGAACATAGCTAAGCACAGTCCTGGCTCAAATATAATGACACTAACATAAAAGTATCAATATAATTTTTAGCGTTGAGGTATGTTTAATGATTTCCTTTATAAAGTAGCTCCCGTAAACCTTTAACTGTGTCACCAATAAATGAAGATAGCATTTAAACCTGCAATTGCTCAACACTGACAACAGATCATTCATAATGACGTTCAAAGTTTCCATTCACGAGACTCGGCGTCAATATTTCGTCGTTAGACGCGTTGTAACTGATTCGTCATTTTTATTCTTAGCTCATTAATCATAGGTAGCACTATTGCTTGTCGAGACTTTGAATAGAGTATAGGTGTAATTAAAAAGTGATAATTCTTTCGCAGCTGTGGGCGGGAGTAGGTAATGGATGCGGTTTGTCAAAGATGCATTGTTGTGGGACTGGATATCACGTGTCGAGATGTGATGCCGCATTGTTATGTCAGATGTTCGGGACAATTGTGGCTATGTTTAATAAGGCATCATGTTACAATATTAATTCTTCAATACTTATCTAGGTTGGCGTTGGCAAATATTCATAGCAATATATTCAGGAAATACGACTCTATATAAATATAGATATAATTTCATAAATGAAATGATTAGGGTATGTATAGAAAGTTGCTTTCATCGAATGTGTTGTGGAAAGTCACGCTACTTAGAATGATTAGAAGGAATATCATTTCTAATATCTTGGTTATATTCAAGCTTTTATAATTATTGGGATTGTAGAAAAGCTTATGGAAACATCTACACAAAATTAACATCCGTTTGAAATTTCGCAATAGGATCTATCATTTATTCATACGCTTATTAAAATTGAATATTGTAATGAAAATAAATACCTAAATTTCCTTTCTGCCTGCCCGGAAACGTGCGATTACTGTGATATTATAGGATAAATATATTCACATAGAATTTTAAATCCCACTTCATGCCTTATTCTGTATGCAGGAGTAGCGGGCGACAACATTTGACTTTTACGGATCTTACACAGCTCGTTGCCACGAAATTTCATCTTTTCCATTCGAAGACTACTGTGTAGCGTTAATTAGCTTTCAGATAAATGAATGGCTACGCGAGGACCATTAGTCTCGCGCCGGCGCCAACGTATTCCTGTTCACGTTGGCCATTCTCGAGCGGTATCAGCGCTGCCAGCGGAGGGTCTGGCAGAGTAATCGCGATTATTATGCTTGTCGAACTATTTGCTATTAATGATTTTAATTGCTCGTTATTTATTCCGCCGCACCTGCGACGGCGGCCGCGACAGCGACAGGGACAAGTAGGGCGCACTATCGCGATCTGTCGCCGGCGACATTAATCCGCGCGATGATTGGCCAAGGTCGGCCTTAGAAAGGTGACTCCGTGCCCTGACTGGTAGGCCTAGCCGCCATAATTGCGGTAATTATTCGATGTTTTCTAACGTGATTGCTGTAATCGATTATTTTGTTGTTTTGTACAAATATTTAATGGTGGTATATAATCGTCACCTCGGTTTGTGTATGCGATTCGTTCGTTTATAATTGTTTTGTTAGCAATGAATATGGATCCGTTATGTTGTTATTCCCATTACATTTTTTTATTTACATAAATAACAAATAAAGAGAACAGAAGATTGTTTTTCTCACCTCACAACATACGCTCTGTAATTATTTAAATATTTACAACATATAGTATTTAATCGATCATAAAATTCTACCATGATTATTTAATACCATTGTTTTACATTGAATCGAACTCTTATTCACATATTAATGTTTAATTATCAAATTAAACGTGAAAAATAACATTTTTAATATATCATCATACGATACTAATATATTATTCAACATTAAGTAATATGTGATCAATTGTACCCTAAACCGAAAGATATGATTCCCACAATGTCGCGCCGCCTTTAGTAGAATGCATCGCATATCTGCGGAACCAAACCCGGAACCCCATATACGGCGCTAACGCCGCCGCTCGCGTGGCGTCATGCAAACGATACGCCACGTTAGATTAAAATCTTATCCTCCTACTAGCCCTACTAATACTCACTAATTACTAACACGAAGCGTTCAGATTTAACTTATTAATAATATTAAGTAACGTTTGTGAAGGTTGTAATTATTGCCAAATATTATTTGGCAATGTAACAGCTGATTATATTCTCCAGTTCTTGCAGCTTACTGCAAAAACCTTGACTGTCTCCTTAACAATTATTTATTATGTATATGTTAAAAGTGAACACAAAAACATATCCGTATAATAGATCCATATAGGTACAGCGGAAACTGACAACAATGGACGAAGAGATTAGTTATAGATTGTATCTGCAAATATTCATTGTGCTGTATTATAATTCATTGAAACTGTATGTTGTTATCAATAAGTTTTGTTAAATAAAATTATATTATAATTGTTCAGAGCTAGTCTTACATGAAACCCGTCTCGTATTGTGAACAGTGTTAGGAGTACATTACGTCATAATCTTATCTAATCAGCTGTGGGCCCAACAATGGGTGGGTGATAAATCTCCAGCAATCAGATGGACTCGCACTTGCCTGACCAGCGAATGCCGGTTGCTTACGAAACACGCCGAGATGGTCTGTCGCTGTGATCCAATTTTGTGACAGATTTTGTAATAATCTTATCACGTACGAGCTTCGACCTGACAGTCTTGAAACATAACTGTACTGTTATCTTTGACATACAATTAAGTTCGTATATTATCAGATATTGTTTTGGTGTAATATAATAAATTAAGCCGGAAAGTGAAAGACGTGTTACTGATAAAATATACTTTCTATCAGTATTTTACTTCTTCTAAGGCTCTACTTTAGAATCGGTTCACCTTTCACCCACATCTTAATTTATAATTTTCGATTGTAACAATTATGTACTTCCAACTATATAATATGTATGTATTATACAAATATTTTATCGGAAACCGTCTGTTCGCAAAGCCCTTCATAGCTACCGGCAAGACAGGAATCGTAATGAACTGAACATACTACAAAACGTTAAAGTACATATCTTTATACAAATGTGTTTCTGATTTTAATAAACGAAAAAGATTCGTTTTATACATCTACATTTTTTAAATATCATCAAGTGTAGCAATGTTTTAAATATAGAACGTCAGATATTATTCCTTTTTTAAATCCTTCACATTTATATAAACATTTCAAATAATTCTCAGCGGGCGCGCGCAATGCCGTCCATTGAGCAGCGCGCAGCTCAACTAACGCGCTCGTTTTCGGTCAACAGCGCGATAAATAACGCGCAATCAAATAAACTAGGTGTTTATTGTTATCGCATATTTCCCGCGCGCAAATCACGGGATTTCCATTACGGAATGGCGTATCTCGCGACAATCCGATAAGGGCGCGCGACCTCACACTCGCCACTACGGAACCATCGTCCTCTCAGTTATAACTAAATTGTTTATGGTCTAAGTATCAAAGCATAAGTCTCAAAAACGAATTAAACTGTATGAATGGTTAAGAAGAGATTGACGAATTTAAAAAAAGCACGTCAAGCCTGTAAGATATTTGAGACTGGGTATTCTCAGCTACTTAAGATTAAGATACTAGATGGTTATGTTAAATCATATATGTAGGTATGTACATACGTTTAACCATTTCAAAGCCGAACTTTTGGGCAGATAACTCGGGTGCTATTTATAAAGAGATAACACTACCAAGTAGAATAAAGAGGCCTAGGGTGGTTATGGTCTCCACCCTTTCTTTGTCTGCTCCAAAAACAAAAGCATATGATGGCCACATTCTAACTGTTGTTGTCTATTACTAAGCAATATTTACACAACAAACTTATGGACCTTACTGCTTTATACTGCGTAAAATGTAGCTAGTTTCATAAAATGATAGTAACAAGTAGACGGTGTGAGTGTCCCTTGAATCGATGTTTACGAGATACTTTATGTTCTTGTTAGTCGGTCGCCTTGACGACTGCACCCGCGGTATATAGGTTGAGAATGTCGCCCGAATGTTCACCAAACAACTACTCCGTGTAACCGGATGGTTGGCTTCTAAGGCTTCCAAAGTTATGTGCAAAACTTAAAAGGTGTTCTGTGGATAAGTCGGCTAACGCTTGATTTATAACAATTCAACGAAGTATTTAAGATTGTAAAATGCTCTTTTAAGTAACAAAATCGTCTAATATGTTGTTAAGGATCTACAAGTACGTACTTGCAAATGTATGTTGCAGTCGGGATTCAAACTGAAGACCCGCACGAACTTATTCATATTATTATCATGTACATATATAAAATAAGTAGTGATAAATAAATAAAAAATTGACATATACATGAGAAGAATTGACAACAACATTTTTATCATGGTATCTGGTAACGTGTAAAATAATAAATGAAATATGACGTCCATTTGAGGAATGTCATGTTTTCGAAATCCGAAGAGTGTACTGAATAAAAATCTATTTCTGTCTACCTCGTCGTGTTCTTCAAGCCATGTGTTATATCTGAACACATTCGGTGTGTGTCGATCGTGACATCGGTATCGCGTTGATGTCTATCGCAAGACGCTTTGGTACGTTCTGTATACGATCGTGTCACACTCGTACGTAAAAATATGCCCTGAGACATACATGGCAGACATAGTACATACACAGTATAGTCATAAAATTATCTTGGTACTTTGAACCCACGGCAAAGTATAGTCAGTTTAAATCAATAATGCGTTGCTCTTCGTAAGGACTATCGATATAGTTATTATTACCGTTTCTTGAATTATAGCTGTAAAAATAAACTATCTTACTGTAAGGTTTAGATTTCTTACGGTCTTACAATAATTCTGTCCTTAGGGGCGAAGACATGTCGGTATTAGTTGGGACCCCTAAGGCATATTCTTTAAATGTTGTTTGGGTCATAAAACAGACAAAGATGTCAAATCATTTTGCAAAACATTATTGTTTGATTGAACCTATATGATTTTGAAAAATATATGTATAAAATATCTAGGAACTTGCGAGCATAATTATGTACGATATATGTATGTATAAAAGTGTGATAACATAAGGTCTCTAGCGGTATTGCAATATTATTTCAAACAGAATTATAAAATGATTTGTTGGTAGCTGGACCGTCGCCCGCGGCATTGAGGCTTCGCTTCTTGAAATATGACTCTACTTTGAGATATTACCGCGTTGTATCATTGTTACTAGTGCAGTTAGCGAGTAGAATTGTAGAGCTACATTACCTTAATAAGTGTCAGTTGATGAAGATAGATGCATAATCGTTTTAAGTAACATTACTTGCTGTGTAAACAAATGTTTTGACTATTAATTCCCATGGCTCGGAATATGATCGCTGTCATCGGTTTTTATCACAAAAATAGTTGTTTTTTTTATTTAATACAAAAAACGAGTATTGAAAAATGTTCAATGAACATTATAATCCAAGGTTTACATTATTGATATTGCGTTATACGTATAATAATATATAATTACATATTATACGTATTGTATTTCCAAGTTAATTAAACGTTTATTTTACTATGTAAATTGTTACCTGCCATTTACTATAAACATACGTTTGTGGCCAATAAATATTGAGCATAACTTTGACATTAACCGATTTATTTACCGGCAGTAAAACAAAAGATCAGATAAAGCAATATAACGAGTCTGAACAGCATTTATCCATTCAACAGTCGAAACCACGAGCGGGCTACAAATATTCGCTACTGGTCTTATGTAAAAAGATTACGTGCGAACATTCCTGACACCTCTATCGAATCTAACGCAGAGCGCGATTAAAATGATAATCACTACTTGTGTATGCGAATTCGTAATATCTGTTCTGCGTTCCGCCATTATAACAATGATCCATTGCTGGTTTTGTGCCGACCTTGGAACGTAAGTTTGGTATAAATGGAGTAATGGACGTTAGATCAGATGTAGAATTGTAGAGCGTTGGTGTTTGTTTTGGTTAGATCATGGACGTTAATTGCTCAGTATGATTGTTGTTATTTGTTTATAGCCGTGTTTTTATTGTCAATGGATAAGATATTGTTCTGAATAGTTATTTATTATGTTTTGTTTGCCACGTGGTATGCGTTAGCGGATTCTCCGACGTAGGTACTTGGCAATGATAACAATTTTTCTATGATAGAGCCGGCGAGATTTAAAATCTATACCAATATACATAAATTGACATATAAACTTGTGTAACAGGCAAAAATGGTAAAACATTATACTTGAAATATTTTCGATGTATGAATTCCAATAACTCAAAGAGCTTCTAACTCTTATGCCTCAAAGATAGTAAATATGTTCATATATGTATGCATACATACATATAAGTGTGTATAACACATAGTAAGCAATAAACAGCGAGTTATATGGAATCTTTTATGTTTGTAATATGTTATTGATGTTGATAATTTAATTTATGCTTTTATACATTTAATTTATTTAATGCTTGTTTTAATGAACATTAATTGAATCTTTATGTGAAAACGGTAGAGAACACAGAGGCAGTAGTGACGAATCGCCACTTATTCTTAGGCTATTAGAAAACTAATACAAACAAGGTGGTATAGCAGAACTGACGTTGTTTAGTTTCATCATCATTATCAGCCCATCTCAGTCCACTGCTGCACATAGGCCTCCCCCACTGAGCGCCATCGTGCCCTTGTTTTCGCGGTTGGTAATAGAGGTGTTGCTACAACTTATCTGAGATAGTCACTTGTAGCATACTCGTACATGTGGAATGGAAATCCGTCCTTCATATCAAAATTCATACAGTTGCATAGCAATTAGTGTAGGTACTAGTGGTATATTCGC
>DWDT01003999.1:0-11692 GCA_018245595.1 Microceris scylla | reverse complement strand
CAATTTGGGAACAATTTTTCGATTTTTTTTTCTACTTAAGTTATATCCTTTAAGCTTAAAGAGCCAATAAATAAAAATCCTTATTTAACCGCTGCATGACATGTATTCGATAAACTCCCAAGTTTCGGAGCCCGCAAGTTCGCCGCGCCAAACTAGAAGCCATCGAAGCGGTAAGTGTGAACAAAAGTCGTCAGTTGTTAATTTATTATTGTTGTTTGTAAAAGAATGTATTGGGTCATAAAGTACATTGTTGATTTAGGTAGGTTGATTTACTGAACAACTTTCGCCAATAAAATATCGTGTAGTAGATAGAAGAAAGGAAACTGAATGCGACCTAAACAATTTCGCTGATTAATTTTAACATTAATATTATTAATTTAGCATACTAGTGTGAATAACAGTGTATAAAAATGTAAAATTTATAATAGTATAAAATGTGTAAATTGAAAGTGTGCATATTACCAACATGACTCAATTAAGCTGCTAAGGCGTTTAATGGTGTCACTTTAAATCATCAGTCAATTAAATTTTAAATGATTGACATGTCATATTGACAATATATCGCTCATTTTTACCATCCTCGGCGTACAATAACCCGGATATATCGATTAATTATTATTAGAATTTTAATATGCCTTTAAAGTAGAATTTTCATAAACGTACAAAGTAACAGTTTAAAAGCAGCGAACTTTCTAGTAAGTTTCGTCTCAAACAGACGTCAACTTAGATCATATTACATTGTACTTCAGTATAACTTGCATCATAATTGCATATGAGACGAGAACTTCAGGCTCGGTTCAACAAGAGCCTAATAACTCACAGAGTAATAAACTTGCACATGTCTGTCTGTAGCTCTGAATATTGCTACTCTGTGAGCAACTATGGGGCAATTTGTGAGTAATATTAAGACGTGTTTTGTTCATTTGTCGGTAAGACAACAATGTCATTTAGACTGACTACTCTGATATAATAAATGTATTTCTTTAATATTATAAAATATAATTGTGTTCATGAAAAGGGTACAGAAGTTAAGATAGTTAGTATTATACTCGTAATGTTATTTTTCTAATGCCTCAAGCTCTCAATGTCCTTGGCTTTAAGAAAGAAGGTAAAGGGGTTCTTTAAAGGGTGCAGTGCGGCTCGGAGAATGATTACTTATCATTCTATTACCTATCTGCCACAATTATAAAAGAACGGATTGGAATTATTCTAGAAATTACTACCTTATTATTATTATTTAAGTAATATTTTTACTGTGTCAGTAAATAGAATAGTACACCTACATAGCGTGCACCGAGAATAACTATTACCTAGTAGTTTAAAAACTGTTTAGAAAAACTGTTCGTATATGACAAGGTTACTCTTCTGTTTCTGTGTACATTCTAATAGCTAATAGATAATTAAGGAGGATTTACATGCGTGGTCACGAAAATTCACATACAATAATTTCCTTTCTCATTTGTTCGCAATGATTCAAAAGACTTAAATAAATAACATGAGAGGGGAAAAAAATTTTGGTGACACGGAGAAGAGTTGACCCCAATTTGGGTACTGTCGTTGATAACATTAATCAAAAAGCAAGTATCTTTCGAGGTCCGTATACTGAGGTCCGAGCGGCGATAATTTTCTAGTCATTGCCCTCTCAAATTTCCAATATGTCGATGAAGATTACTTGCAATTTCGAGATTAAAAAATGTCTGTGTGTAACCTTTAAATGCGGATCAAGTATAACTTTTTAAAATTATGAAATATATTGCAATTCGTTTATTTTACGGTGTGGTAGTTTTAAAATAAAGTTATAATTTATTAAAGACAAAATTGTACCTACATGGGTATATATGTAATTCTTATATGGTTATTTGAGATATACCTACCTGAGTAGTTTATCAGCTCTCTGGTTACCATAATACAAAAGCTCTTGATGCTCACTTTGGGTCCAGATGTTCTCTGTGACGGTGACCGAAAATATTATTAACGTAACATGCTGCGTATACTTTCCAAAGGGGTAGGCAGAAGAGTTTAGTACACTCCCACGTTTCACCAGTTACGTTTACGTGTCATGGAATACTTAGGTGGTGAGCCTATTGCCATACACCGGGCACAAATCCGGGCTACGAGTCACTACTAAAAATTCTAAGTTAGAAAAATTCAATAGTACCCGATCCGGGATTTGAACCGAGGATCTCCCGATCGGCAGTCGTGCATGCAACCACTCGACCAAGGAGGCGGTCAGTGTCCCAATATAATACTTTTTAAGGTTTTTATTAATTAATTATTTTCGCTTAATGCCTCATAAGCGAATCGAAGATATTATTCAAATGAACAAAAAGACAAAAAATGAAAAGTAGTAAACTAGTTTTTATTTTATTTTACTGTGTACTAAATTCAGCCAGTATTATTAGCTATGTTCTTCGTTACCAGTAGCTTTAGGTTTTTATAGCATTAATTAATCTGTGTTCCTTTGAAGCATATCGAATCACATTAAAATCGTACACTATTTACATCGACACGATGAAAAGAAGACGATTTAAATTAGTTTATAGAGTTCAATGCGTTACAAAAAACGTCTTAAAGTCAAACTTCGATAAAACATTTAACGTCAATGAGCACGCCGCGCCGGTGCAGTTTCGAATAAATGACACAATAAAACATTTTTGTTTTACGACTGCTCTTCAACAAACATCCGGAAACGTAAGAACAAAAATAGCGTATATCATCGTAATCACGTCATTCTATGCCAAATTCTAGCAAATGTATCTAAAATAATTTATAGTTCTATAGTATGATAAAAATATCCACTGAATTAAATTGTTTTTTTCTTTCGTCCCAACCACAATTATGTAATCGCAGATGTAAAAAGCGTAACGTAATTATAATTGACATTTGATTTCATAGTTCTATATATATTCGTTTATTAAATTATTGTATCATAACATAAAGCCTATATTTCCCTAAAGGTGTAGGCTAAGGAGTGTAGAACACTCTCACGACGCATTAATAATATTACATGTTACGATCTTTGACCCGCATGCCCAGTGTGGAGATTACGGGCATAACCCCCTTTTGGGGGAGGCCTTTGTCAAGCAGTGGACTGAGATAGGTTGATATTTATGAATGATGATGATGATGATGTCCCTCCATGGAACTGGGCGGGCACTAATCCAGCTCCCATTCAAGAATTTTGGTCTAAAAATATTTAGGCTAAAATTCGGTTTACGCTTATACATTTTGATAATTATTATTGGTTTGCTTCACGAACTAGTATTAAGGAACCCTATTCCACATCGTATTTTGATTCAAGTGGCAATATACGTGTAAATTTTTGTTTAATTAGATAATTTTACTATGAAATGTTTCGTAAGTATTTATACACATGATTATAAATGTAACGGCTTAACTCACTAGCGTTTTTCGGGGTGGCCCGACTAGTTTCGGACCTGTACGAGGTCCTTTCTCAAGGGGGGTCCAAAACTAGTCGGGCCATCCGGAAGAACGCACGCGAATTAAGCCGTTACGTTTATAATCATGTTAATTAAATATATTGATAATGCTTATATTCTATTTGCAATATCAGAGGGCGACAAAATACTCAACGCCATTGTAAATGATTTTGTTTCGACTAAACATAATTTCAACCAGCGACCTGCAGGTATCAAGAGGATTAAATGCATTACATTATGGTCGTAGCACCTAAAGAATATAACACTAAGAGGATTATATACTTGTTGCGTTATGATCCATTCATCGTATTACGCGGCTCTGCTAGTATCGATTTCACTGTTTAACAACCAAGTTACGTGGTCAAATAAGCGAACAACCGACAACTTTCATGTAAAAGCACTTAAAACATTTAGCCAAACGTATGAAGTTCTTTGTCCTCCCCAACATTATGTGGTAAAGATTAGATTTGTTGTTTTTATCGGTAGTAATTTGTGTCATTGTTTGTTAACTTTTATCTATTTTCTTTGTCAGTGAGGTTCATTATCTTCAAACTTTTTTTTAAATAGATACACATTGGCGCCAAAAGCTAATGCCAGGATACGTCAATGCTAATAAATTTGAATTATACATCAGACTAGGTACTTTATCACCGTGAGTGATCACTATGTGCTGACGTTTCGTCTTGACATTATTCCGGACACGTT
Organism: Microceris scylla; assembly: GCA_018245595.1. NCBI lineage: Eukaryota > Metazoa > Arthropoda > Insecta > Lepidoptera > Hesperiidae > Microceris > Microceris scylla. The sequence goes on along the minus strand of DWDT01003999.1, from coordinate 7,547 downwards.
TCTAGCGGCACGATAATTGATTCACTTTTCCCGATTTCCCACCTTGCCACTCAACACAGCTTAAACTAATAGATCTTATTTTCATTTTCAGCGTTCTAAATACGGCGACCACGCAAAGGCACATTAAACTGTGAAAAAAGATCAGACGGCGCAAGATGGCGGCGGTGTTTGCGCGCCAAATCCCGCGCCGCGGCGTGCAGCGCCACCTGTCATCGCTGCGCAATAACCTCTTCCGTAGTTCGAATCGTTCGGACCGTTCGAAATAGTCATTAGTGATTTTACTGTGACAGTGTTAAGTCGTGATGTGATTGTGTTATGTATAGTGTTGTGTGAGTGTAGTGTTTGTGTTGAAGATGTCGGAGGAGCGATCGCGACGGTTGTCGCAGATCTTTGACCCACTAGCGAGGTTCACTGATCACAGCGGGGCGGGTCACTCAGCGAGTACGCCCAACAGCCCTCGACTTACCCCGCGTAGGTCGAGAGACCCACCGCCACCACCACCTAGGTACGATATAATACACATATTGTCTTGATGTTGTCTACTACTTCATTACGTTGTTATTACTTATGCGATTTTATTAATCCAAACTCTATTGAACAACATTTTAATCAATTGTTCTTTGTATTAGATATTTTTTTGCGATATGCTTAATCAAACTCAACTTCTTGTTGTACAAAGAAAACGACTACACACACATGTACTATGCGAGGGAACATAATGTTCATTGCCTTTCATTCGTAATCAATTGTACTGCAAAAACCTTTGCAAGTAGGTAGTTAGTATGCATAAGTATAATTTATCACCAGACTTCAATCGGGATAATCAAGTGTTACCAGTTTTTCGCGCCTCCTAAGAAACTCAATAATAATCTTGAACATGAACAAACAGCGATCACTTCGTTCACATTAATATCATCTTTAGTGCTCTGGTGTTACGGTTTACTATCCAATTACGACATTTGCTTTCATATCTTCACACGCGTGCAATATTATAACGACTTAGCAATTAATTCATTGTGTATTGCATAATGTACATTTGGTATGCATAGGTACCCCTTATATTAATGTATGCATCTTTGACTTGAGGAAACAACTGGATGCTTATTAGCGTATCAACTCCCATTCTGCTTTCCAAACGATAAGAGGCTTAGAGCAAAACTAAGTGAAGATGTGAATTAGTAGTTACCAAATATATTCAATATAATTCTAGGTTTAGGTTTTAAATAATGTAATGAATGAGAAAGGTTGTAATTCGTCTTGACTTTGTCTTGACATTTTGGACTGTTGCTTTGACTTTCTCGAGAGTAGGCAAATGTAAGAAAATATACTTCTATTAAATATTAAATTGAAACTTTCTATTTACTACTTACGTACTTTCCTAGAACTGTTCATTTAACAGATGCTTCGGAAATCGCAAACCACTAGGAACGCATTACAGTAATGTCATTGCGGACCGCTAGCAAAAAAATTACAACGAATCATATATTATTATTTGATATTTGCGGATAGAACCTATTTTGGGTACTTGTTCTATTAGTAGCGATATACTTGCCTTATTTAATCTAAGAAAATTAACTTTTCTTTGATGACGTAAAGTTCTCTTAGTCTTCAGTTTTAGAAAATTTTGTTTGGATAGTCTTTATGTGTTAAAAATAATTTATCAAAGATGAATTTTTATAGAATATTAAACATTGTTACGTTTGTGTATGAACTGCAATAATTTAGAATGCATGAGATATATTTTCTTGTTTGTTGTCTTTTTAAGGAAAATAAATTTGAAACAAAGTTGTATTGTTTAGAACATGTTAAATAAGTTTGTGACGGAAAAATAGTTGTACTAATGTCATTTGCTATTTTATCATACGTGTAATGATGGATTTAGAAATTAATATTTTTTGCAACAAAGACCATAAAATATAAAGAAATATTTTTTTTTTTCACAAGCGCACCATTATTATCTGTCGGTACTATACATAGACACGTTAGGACATAAATATTGACATTTATATTTTTTAAAACAACTAAAACACATTTGCCGACGGTTTTTGTCTTTTTCATCGTTGCTTGTTGGTGGTGAGAGACTTGTATATGCCTTACTAATGGAAACGTATTCTACTAATGGAAAATGTAATTCTCGATATTACGTTATGTATCGGTCGGCAGGAAAGACAGTGTCAACAATATCGGGAGTCCCTGTTACGATTTTACTGATATGATTTATCGATTCTTAACAATTATTACTGTGCTGATATGACTTTTCTTTTCTATATTGTTCAATTTCTCTACTAATAATATGTTATTTGGTTTAGTGGGCATTCCGGACGCTTGGTACGGTTTCAATGTTAGGGGCCGCGGGAAAACTTTTTAATTGTATATAAAACTTGTCAGACAAAGGTTATGCATGATATAAATATTCTAATAATATTGTGTCCAATGAATTTAACTTTAGACTCGAACATACCACAGTGCGAGGGTTCGGAAACCAAATTAAAAATAAAATTTTAATTATATAAGAAATGTGAGAAAGAAGGAAACATTGAAAATGTACCACTAATGGTGGCTGGTCCCAGAATAGACTACGTCCGGCGTTAGTTGGTTTACAGATCGTTAATAGATATGTTATAGTTCCTACGCTATAGTCACTAGTAGATAATTTTTGGTTCCGATTACATTAAGTATATTGTTATAAGTGTATTATATGTGTATTGTTATAAGTGCGTTATATAGTCGTAATCATGTTATCATTATCCAATTACAACAAATACGAGTATATTGTGTTATAAATGTATTATATTGTTGCAATACTGTTGTCATATTGCAGTGCTAAATAGAGACATATTGTGATTTGCACTTAATAAAACCGGTCTGAATATACATTTGTATGTTTAGACCGTTTATATCGGAATGTGTTGAACACTGATAAGTTATTGCTTCAATATTAAATTAGTTCTATAATAAAGGCTTGTACTTTGCACATTTATTTGGTATTTATGATATTGTTACTGGAATGTTAATCCAGTGGTCGGCAAAACTATTTTCACTAAGGTTGTGGATTCGATTTCCATCGAGAACAATTATTTGTATGTCGAATACTTCAGTATAATATGAGTTTCATAATTTTATATGTAGGTATTTAATAATTGAAGTTAAATGTAAGAATAACGAAATATATTTTCATTAGCTGTCTGACTGCCACAAAATAGGGTCCGTCTATTTTAGAAATAAATGACCGTATGTAAAGTATCCCAACATTATTATTACATTTTGGAGGTCAAATCTGAACTAATTCAAAATAACAAACATTGTTGCGATCTTTCATTGAAATTCGAAAGACCTTATAAATCTAATTGTGCCACTAGTTCATGCGATAATTCATCATCTCGTGCATTAACTGAGAATGAATGAAGATAATCAGATTTCCGAACGATTCGCGCCGAACTGATTGAGAAATTACGTGATGACGCGATGAATTGGGGTCTCAATTGTGGATTGTGGAAACAGGTGAGGTTGTGGGGTTTGTGCCTTCGTGTCACAATTCTAACAGTATCACCGATGTTCTTATTTTGAATCTTGCAAATATGTAAATATATACAACTTGTCATATTTAAATGTCTAGTTTAGACTTGAATCTTTGTTTAGTACCTACATATATTCATTGAAACGTTAATGTAAAATGACATGATGATTAGAATAACGTATTCTACGAAATTTCTGATGGCATAAGTTTTCTTTGCTATTTTTAGATGAAAACCTTATAATTTTAGTGTGCTCAAATATCTGAATTCATTGAAAATTGTATATTGCGGTGCGATTAATTAGTATTTGAATTTTGATACATCGTGAAGTCGTATAATATAATATTACGTTCGTAAATAATTTATCAGATATCAAAATAGATTTTCTTGGCTCAGTGGATCTATTTTATATTGGAAACCGCGACATTGAATGGATTCGTCATCCTTTGAATTCGGGTAATCATACGTGCTGCAGTGAAATACGGCGCATTTAAATTAATGAAGTGCATCTGGTTTAATGCATCGGTAATGCGCTCTGCGGTCAGTGCCATTTATTCGCGAGGAAGATCATGGGTTCTCATATTTCGGTGACGATAATTATCCTTTTCGTATCGATGACTTCGTAAGCGTGATGCCGATTTTTCTAATGTGTGATTTCCTGGATATTATAGAACTTTCTAGATCTAATAAAAATTTGCTGATATTCACTTTGACTATAGAAAATAAACTAGGTCTAAAATTATCACTTCCAGCTTGGTCGCTAGGTATTTAAGTAGGTAGATCGCTAAGTATGAGTTGTATTAGCAGTGAGATATGATTTGGTAAAACAGTGCTTTTATAATACGACATGATAAAAGTCTCATAATAGTAGCCGTTATCAATAATTTCATAGTAGGTGTACTCACATAATACACACGATATGTATTAAGGCTTCCCCAGTATTGATTCGGTCTCGCACACAAATTGAAGGATTAAGTCGTTTCCAATATACATTCGTCAGAGGGCAAAATTAAACTGTACACACGAGTATGTAAATGACTCATACGTACATACCTTGTTAAATTTCGTTTTATATGTTTGTTATAGGGGTACTTCAGGTTATTTATTAATTTTTATTTATAACGGTCAAACCCGTTAAATCCTTTAAAATTAACTAAGAACAATAATAGTATTACTGACTTTACGTATCAAAATAGATGATAAACAAAAGGACCTTGAATATGAACCAAATTCTTGGATTTAAACAAAGAATACTTAAGGCCGAATGATGAATATATTATGTTACTCATGCAATCTTTTGTTCGAATTAAACATTAACATTTCAAGTTGGTTTTTATTTATTGGCTGTTAATAAAATACCTGAATAATGTACAAAATACCTGCAAAATATATTTAATGTATAATTATTTTTTGTGATAAGTATATGAAATTACGTAAGTATTGATATTAGACTATGTAACAATAAGGTATAAAACAGTCGGGTAATAACACAAGACCTAGAATTGCACTTTGGTAAACACCTACGCGTGTAAACCTTGGCAGTGTCTATAATGTTTATTAAATAATATTTTGCAATTATAATAAATGTTTCTGTTTCTTTTATACAGTAATGTAATAACAACTTGATTTACACTTCCAGTTAATCGAGTTATGTGTCAAATGGTAATTTAAAATATTACAAACCAGTCTTTATCTAAATAAGACTTCATATAAACCAGACTTTGTCTAGTGACATCGAGATAGTTACATCTCATTTATTCCTTAGTAACACATTTTAAAGTTATTATTTTTTCTGTTCATTAGTATATCGTCCGCCCAAATGCTCCCAAAGATTAATTAACTTTAGAGTATTTGTATTGAAATGGTTACTTGTAATAGGTACATTAATTTCCAAATTGATTTTCAATGGGCGCTTCTAAAATCTTTATCATAAGATCTAGCGATCTAACGAGCGGTACTGATACAAGAGACAACAGACTTAAGATAAACAAGTCTAGTAATTATTATATGTAATACAGTTACGTGCAAATTCCTTATATATTATTCCTTTGGAAGTTGCTTTTTAACTCTAACTTCATTTTGTGAAATAGCTTTTGTTTTATTTATTACTGTTATAGTTGCACGATTAAGGTCAGTGATGTCACTAACCAATTTACTATCCTAACAAAATGATAATATATGGTCCCAGTGTGGTATACAGTTCGTGATTTTGTTATATTAACTTCTACAGGTTTAAAAACACCATTAATACTTGCCAAGTTTTAAGTTAACGGCGCTTAATTAACACTTATCTAACGTTAGATAAACACGCCCACAGCATTACTGTGTTAGTAAAAAATCGGTAAAGTGTGAGTCTCGTGCATCCACAGTGAGCTCTGGGCGTTGTAAGTGACAGAAAATAATGACTTTTATTAAACCAGTGCAATGACTTGCTATAAACCTTTATACGAGTATGTAGTAGGTACCAGATCATATTTTTTTTTTCAACCCAATACAATTCCACTGCTGGAATACGGGTCTCCTCTCATATTGAGAGGGTTAAGGCCATACTCTGCCTATCATATTTTTACTTACATTGAAAATGTGGGAAGTGATGGAGACAGGTGAATTAATAATCTTACTAATTTTAAACTTAATATAGTCATATCAAATGATGTCTTAGAGAAATATTGATAGTGAAAATCAAAACAATTTAAAAAAAACACACTCGTGTTTATAAGCACGCTGACTGGTCATTTGTTACTTTAAAGTTATGGAACCCTAACAAGCTGATGCCCTCCTCTGGAGTCATTGACCGGAATAAATGATTCTTATTATCTAGTTGTTGCCACAAATGTTTAACATAATTTAATTCAAATAGAGCTATTATTTATGGGAATTATTCCATTTCTTTGAATTTCGATATATACCGCGATTACCTCATTAGGAAATTATATGTATATTCAAATCAGTGACTGTTTAATATTAATGAGCATTAAGTAGTATGTCATAAATTACGTACAGTTTTTTTTCTATCATAATGTCCATACGGAATGTCGATATTTTTGATAATTGAAAATTTTAAACTCATAATTTAATTACATTTAATGAGTTTCTAGATTTTTTTTTATCAAGTAACGTCAATAACAATGTATTAATTTAAATAATTACAACTAATTATGTTTTAAATACAAATTTTGCACTGCATTATTCATCCAGGCCGATCGCGCACTCCTCCCGCTTGGACCCCCTGGAGTACGAGCTGGTTGCTGCGGATTTTGCCTCAGTGAATTGGCAGGAGCGCTGCTTAGAGCTGCAGCTGGAGTTGCACAGGAGTCGCCATCAGGCCACGCGGGTCAGAGACATGCTGCGAGATAAGGTAAGATTTATGTTTTTGGTTCATTATGATTTAAATAATGTTCGTTATTTGAATTCTATCAAAAATATTGGCTTCTTTAGTGTTTCGCTTTAATAAAAGATTGTTGTATTGAAAGGTTATCGATCTTTGCAATGATCGCCGTGCTTTCACTATTTTCATTATTTAGAAGATGAGTACCAAGACAAAATATGGTTGTTAAGGAAAATATCAGAACTAGTACGTCCCACTAATGATCACATTTTTTCTTAAGGTTTTTGCGTACATAGATCCTTATGATGATATCACCCGGTAAGTTCGATCCGGTACACATTCCTTCCCCGATTTCATAATGTCCGGTCTATTGGGCGTTGGGATCTCCATTCCGCTGTAATCTGATCGCTATATAAATTTGGTTGAATACGCCAATATTCTGACATCATTTAGGGATTTATCTTCAAGTAGATTACTGATATAGTCGCAAAAATGCATGCACGCGGTGGTAATGCTGTGTTTAGAAGGTAAAACAGGTAAATGTTCATTAACTTGTGTAAATAGTAAGTTACAATAAGGAACCATTTGATTACAATATCACGTTACGTTACATTACCTCAACATGCATTTTTTTTCAACCCATGACAATTCCACTGCTAGAATTACGGATCTCCTCTCATATTGAGAGGCTTAAGGCCATAGTC
>DWDT01003998.1:0-11692 GCA_018245595.1 Microceris scylla | reverse complement strand
GTTAGCAAGTGATATTTAAATTTAAAACGCACTTTTGTAAAGAGGTGCGCGCCATGGATTTGAACCCAGGACCTCCGAAGTGAGAGGCTGAATTCTTAACAACTAGGCTATCAGTGCTTTTTACAACTTACCGCGTAGCAATTGCCAATTAAAGTTTTCTTAGAATATCTACCAAAAAACACCACGCGCGTAATTTCGCCACTGAGGGTAGTCTGTTCAAGCTCCCAACGCGCACAGACTTGGTAACTTTGCGGATCACTACCAATTTGCCACCGCTCCAGGGCCATGGGTGGATATAATTATACTAGAACATTCTGAACAGCAAACTAAGTTTGCCTACTATTTTGTGCCTATTATCCATGTACAAGACTTTATGAAATAAATTCTCGAAATATTAAAATATAAGGCAGACTTTTTTTTGTTACGCATACACGAAATAATGTGTATTTTCTTGGTCTAGGAGTTCTTCACGGCATGATAATTTTCAGTTTTTCTAATAAATCCGTTAACAATTTTGAATAAAAATATAATGTCGTGCATCGATCTACGGTTTTCTAAAGACATCACACCAAAGTGAGCAAATCTCTCGCGGTGAGTCAAAAGAAATCTCAGGTTTTGTCGATAAGACAGTATACGCAGAAACTTTTTTCTATTCTTTGCAGTCGGTCTCTGTATAATTTGTACAATGGGTTCCAAGTGTTGCCACTATATGTAAAACATTTTAAGGGTGCAAATACATAAGTAACTAAGACGCTTCCATACACGCCCGTTTGTGTAGAACTCCTAAGTTATGTAGTATTCATTATTATTATTATTATATTAATCAAAAGAGTATTATGTAATGTATCATCATCACTCATCACTATCAGCTTACTGCCGTCGACTGCTGGACATAGGCCTCTCCAATAGCATGCCTCTGAGCTTGATCTTCAGCTCATTGCAACCAACTGCTACCAGCTACTTTGGATGTATCATTACTCCATATAGCTGGAGAACCTCCTACTCTACGTTTGCTAAGACGCGGTTTCCACTCTAGAACACATCTACTACAACGGTTATCGGTTCTGCCACAGATGTGACCAGGCCACTGCTACTTCAGCTTGCTAATCCTTCCAGCTATGTTGATAACTTTGGTTCTCTGTCGAATCGTCTCATTTCGTATTCGATTCTTCAGAGAGACGCCGAGCTTAGCTCCCTCCATAGTTCGCTGAGAGACCTTAAATTGGTGGACAAGTCGCACCGTGAGTGTCCACGTCTTAGCTTCGTATGTCATAACAGGTAAGACGCACTCATTGAAGACTCACGCACTCATCTTTCGTCTTCAAACTTTGCGGTAGCGGTGACAAAAAGACTTGACTAACTTTCTTATATTCTGCCCAGCCAAGCTGTATCCTACTACAAGCTTACTTTCGATTTATAATTTAGTTCAGATCCTGGTACGGACCTCTTTCTTTACTTCCGTTTCAATAGAATGCATATCACTTGCTGAATCGGTGAAGTTTTATTTGAATTGTGAAGAAACCATCCAGAGTTCACCATTAAGTTCTCTGAGTCCTGTGAAGACTGCCAAATAGCAATAGGCCGATTACTGCCTTAACATTTTTTTAGAGGACATCTTTTGTTTAACAGCGGAACAATGACGTAAAAGGAAAGTGACATCTGAGAACTGAAATGCATTGGTTAAGGAAAAAACATGTTGTGCGATCATCGCAAGCAATGTGAGGCTATTGACGTTATGAAAGAATAATGAATCATGTCAGTACGTACATTACTTAATTATTTCATTAACTGAAATGTAGAATTAACATGTTCTTATTATTTTGTAATTGAATTTCTTGGAATGTATACACATCCGGCGGCATGAGCTACAGCACTAGGCTTAAGTCTGGGATCTACAGCACTTATAACCTTGGACTCTTCAAAGAAAGAGTGAATAGGCTATTCCTCGGGCTATATGATATGCAGCATCCATATTGGGACGCATGAAAAAAAACCAAAAAAAAAACAGACTGCTGATAAACGCACACATATGTACATATACGTAGGCCAACACATACATCTCCCTAAAAAGGTTAATTACAGCGGCACACAAAAACAAAAAGGTCGTTTGTAAATTTAATACCAGCTGTCTATTGACATGTATTTCGACTCGTTGAATCCGAATCTGGAGTCAGTTTGGAACTTAAACCCTCAAAATTTCAAGTAAATTGCAAAAGTGAATACTGTAAATAATATTGTTGCTTTTGACATTTGAAATTTTATGTTATATCTGCATCTACTGCTGTAGTGCTCTTAAATATTCCAGTAATTTCTACTATCTAACTGAAAATTAACTAGAAAACATAATAAGGCAAATATTTCCATATTATTCCTTAAATCTTAATACTAGCGAGAGTTCAAACAACAATGACTCTGATTCATAAGTGTGTGTATTGTTTTTCTACTAGTGTAACAAAAAAGGACATTCATTACTCACGCAAAGTAAATGTTAAATAAGCAGAAATATACATGTTATTTCCTCAAAAGCCTACTTGATATAATATTTAATTGTAATAATGCATAATTGGAATTTATTTTTTTTCTCGTCAGTTTTCATCGTTTAATATTTTTTTTAATTCGTCACATTAATACTAATAACAATAACATTTTGTAAGCCCAGGTCGATATGCCAGTCAATATGCCAGTTCTATAACTTACTATGTATATATTCTTACCCCCGCAAACCTCAATATGCCAATACTACAACTTACCCTCCGTATAATGACTACAAGTTGTTACATATAAAAATAAACCCGACTAGATTTTACTTATACTATTTATTATCTAATGTACCTACCTACTTGAATGAATGATATTTGTAAATTAACCGTGAATGTCCAAATATTTACAGGTAGATATGAATACACAGTTTGCACTGATTATTTGCGAAGAAAAAATCAACTTAGAATCTTTATTGGCGATAACACGTGACATCATAAACCGGTAAAACCTGCGACAGGTACAGCGAGACGACTTGAAGACTAAAGAGTCTATTAGACACCGCTCGGTAATTCTCAGACTGACTCAGAGTACATAAACTACAAGAAATGGTACTATGTTATATGTTAATTGATTATACTATAAGTGTTTAGAACGTTAAATATAATATTTTTTTTAATTTAATAAAACAGTTGCACTTCAAAATGATTTGATATCGAAATTGCAATTTAAGTTACGTTCAATTTATAGCTGAATTTCTATGAAACATTTTCATTTTTGTATTTAAATTTAATTATGTATATCTTTTTGCATATTAAATGCAAAATCAAAATAAAAGTTTAATTTATTCATTAAGAAAACGCCGCCGTTCAATGACAATTTCCGTGTAAAAAAATAAAATATTATAGTAAGATGCTACATAATAGTGAACTAACCATAACTCTTCAAAATTTGCAATTAATGACAGATACATATATTAACTTACATGTCAAGTAACCCTTAATATGAGTTATTTAGCCACCTGTTTATAATAACATTTAAAATAATTATTTTACCAGGAACGATAATTAATAAAATATATTACAAATGACAATGTTAGAATTCCGTCCGGTCCTTACCATAAAATAAACTATTTAAAAACATATGTATTTTTTTATATTTGTCTTCGAAAAAGTCGTATACTTTGTAAGAAATACTATTTACAGTTATTTAAGATTAATAAATAATATTATTTAAAAAATACTAGCAAAAGGAACAGAAATACTAACGGGAAAAGTGAGCGAACTTTTATCGTGGTCGCCTCTGTGCGATGTACGACAATATTTATTTACTTCGTGTCTGAGCTGTGGTCATTTGTGTCTTCAGTCTCGAACGGCGTTAGCAGCGAGCGGTCGTCATGTCGAGCAACATCCTCTGCCTTCTGACGACCCTCGTCATCCTCCAGCAAGCCCTCGCCCAGTACATAGTACCCCCGGCGAAGCTTGAAGCCATCTATCCAAAGGGACTGCGAGTATCCGTACCAGGTAAGAACTTCATTAAGAACATTTAGGTTTTTTTGTTTCCTTATAATGGTTTTGAGATTTTGCGAAACCGGATAAAAACTGGTTGTGCCTGTCTATATATTTAAAAGCATGCTTTAAGTTTTACGTAGGTTTTTCCCTATAAAAATTAAGTACAACATTTAGATTTCCCAAAAGGCGTGCGCACTTTGTTAATGGAGCTGTTAGTCAATTATTAGGCTGTTAGTCAATTAAGCGGTTAGTCAATTACTATATGCTATAGAGAATTAATTATAAATATTTTGCAATCCACCAACGACTTGATATAAACTACTATTTTTATTACACATATATGTGTACATATGTGCCACATTTATACTACATATACTATATTTATATACAGTATTTTTCTAACCTTGAAAGACAACAACAAAGACTCGTGGGAATAATAATAATAATGTATTTATCATGAATGAGCGAATGAATATTTTGTAATTGGCATTACTTGAGGCAGAAAAGGAAATAAGCATACCGTACGCTACAAGAGACGTAGACATTAGCCTTTGAGACTACAGGTCATTTAACAAGAACAGGTTTTATGCCCAAATCATATACATAGTGATGAACCGAAGTGGTCAGAGTATTGGGACGGTGGCGTGTTTCGCATGGTCACCTGGTGGTCATATCTGGTGCTGACGTGGGCCGTCTGCGTAGTTTAAACAGGATTCAGATCGATCGTAAGAATTTTCATAAGCGCTTCTGTGCTCTTAGAAAACAAGTTAAGCTTTTGTTGTTAACAATAGATAACAAAGATAAATTTCGTAGCAAACACTGGCAGTTTTAAAAACTAAAATATACTCGTATATATCATTCTGTTGCTCAATTTGCAAAGAAGCAATTTGGCTTACGAGTATGTTCTCCCAAGTACGCAAAAAGGCTGTATAGTGTGGCATATAATTATCCATATAGTAACGAAACATAATTTATTAATTAATTGTTAAAATAAATAATTTATTAAGCAGATTAATAAAAATAATATCACCCTAACTCATGTAAAATATACATACATAAAAGAGAGAATCCAACGGGGGTTTTATTTGTTAAACTAAGATATTTAACAGATATTTATGTTGCCAGCACTAGACATAAGGCACTATGATATCGAGCTCTGCAAGAAAAGCACAAAGAGAACTCACGTCATTCTTCGCGTAATATAATTATATTCATAGGCGACGGTGACCACTTAAACCTCCAGTCTACCTGTTTGCAGGCTAAATGCGTAAAAATCATATAGCATTGGAACAAATAAACCATAAACGGTTTGATACCTAAATTTTAGAATTATATCTACACTGAAAAACGTTACTTCACGCCTGTAATCCCCAACGGGATAGGCGGAGGAATATAGTACACACTTATGTTTTACTAGTTACGTTTTAAGTCTCATAATGGAATAAATGGTGATCCTATTGCCATACATCGGGCACAGACCCAGATTACAAATCACTACTAGAAATTTTGTACTAAAAAATAAAAGCTAGAGAAACCCAATAGTATTCGACCTGGGATTCGAACCCTGAACCTCGAGTCGCGCTTTGCGATCACTCGACCAATGCATCAACTTAGACTAAACATACCAAGACATATGGAAATAAAATAGTATGGAAATGTTAAGCAATGAAGTTAAATGCAATCAATTATATAATTTCTTTAAACGTATATACACAAACAGCAATATTTCAAACCTCTAAGTAGGTATTTGACACTACTTCAAATATGTTGTGAATGACACAGTGTCATTTCGGAAAATTTTCCTCATAGCGAATACAATAAATCCACAATTAAATTAATGGGCACTGCGGTTTTGGACAATTTAGCGGTTCCAATGAATTTATACATAAATAAAAGAACGATAATTTTTTTCATGTATTACTATTTTCGAGGGTTGAATGGTGGCGAATTCCACTAGGCATTAAGTCCGCCCTTTCTGCCATATGCCTGCTTATGGTATGTAATAAAGAGGAAATAAATATATAAAATACATTAAGACATCTCACCAGTAATTACTGAAGTTTTTGAATATCAATATTTTCGAATAATAACTTCACAAAGATCAATGAACCGATCAAAAGGTGACTTAAGCAAAATGTATTTCAATATTTTTTTTCACTGCGAAGAACCAGAAAGTCGTGTTAAAAGTTGTTGGAACGTATTATTAACATTTGATTCTTTAGTTAAAAATTACTCTTCTGTTCTTATACATTTATCCCTGATCTGAGATTTTTTGGTCAAATTTCTATATTATTTCATAATAGCCCATATGTAATGCCGTATCGATTTCGACTTAACTACACGTGTAATTCACACTTTTTGTGTTACTTTCTGTTTTTGATCAAAATACGTTAACAAGGCACAAAGTTGAGCAAAGAATTTAGTATAAATTGTATCAATGAATCGTATCTATGTATCTAATTATTCAAAGTTTAATTTTTTTAAACTCTAATATAATCAGTTAAACATAGTTAAAAGTATTTGACACTCGGTTCCCTCTACCTACCCCATACGGGATAAGATGAGATTATTAAACAATAAAAATCATTTTACCATCTCTATCAAATAATTCCATTGATTTTTTTATGAAAATTGATAAACTGTGGTCAAGTCTGCTACGCTGCCCGCGTAGGGGTTAGCAGGCTTTACATTCGTTAGAGAAAATTATGGAGAACTTTCAGACGCGTAGATATATTCACGATGTTTTCCTGCGCTGTCATAATAAGCGATGTTCAATGAGACCTCAATATGACGTCGATACAAATTAATAGGTTAACACCGCTGTGACGTTTCTTAGTAATGAAATATTTAAGCGGAATTTCATTTACATAAAACGATTGGTGAATATTTCATATCGTCAGACCGTTACTCTGACCCTTGTCTGGTTTTGTCGGGTGATCCCTCAAAGTTCAGTTTCGGACAATACCTCTAACAAGAGTTAAAACAAAGACTATGCTTTTGACGTAATACATAATAAAAACTCAATTATATTATCTCTATTATACATATGTACCTACATATCGCCACGACTATTTTCAGTAGAGGTCGTCACAGACTGAAGGTTCCATTAGATACGGTTCTGACAAATTCCTTTCGTCTTTTCTAAACCCATTAAAGCTACCAAGCTCGTATATTTAAGAATTTTTTGATCCTGTCTTCGTTCTATCCGAATTGAAACACACACCCCCAGATCCGTCTCTTGTGAGTCTACGATTTATACTTGTAAATCTGATTCAGCTCTTCAGTAAAATATATATATTCCCGATTTTATGTTTTGTCGCTGAATGTGTTACTTCGTTATAATTATAATATCGTAATTATGATAACGATAATTGCTATGACGCTTCATTAGGCATATTACTTATTTACTAAAAATTGTTCTTCCCCTCGATTTCATGCCAAAACAATATTCGTAATTAAATATTTAGTGGAACCATTAAAAAAATGTATGTACATATTTAAGTATGTATCCATCCCAAAATAGTATTTCTTAGAAACTACTGAAGAAAATTATTACATGTAATTAAGTGCGTATCGATTCCAAAATAGTATTTCATAGAAACGATTTAATAAACCAAACCTACCTTAGTAAGTATCGATTATTAAACATTCCTTAGAACTATTAAATGCTTATTATAAATCATGCATCAAATTAATTTTTATTAACATACATACATATTTTTTTCCTGTTAATAACTTAAGATGCGTAGATTCTTTTTTTATTTCCCATAATTTATTATTTCCAACAAATCCGTGATTACAAACAACGAAATTTAATAAGCTCAGTATATCGTCATCTTTAAACTTATTTTTGTCTTTGAATGGTTATATGCGAGATTAATAAGACGTTAGCAGAAATAAAGATACAAGGTACACATTTTTCCTGTTAGGCTGGCATGTTTTACCTGCATGCTAAATGCCAATGTTGTCTCTGCTAATCTAATATTCAATATATATACTTATATTAATTCAAGCGATTATATCTCGCTCGCAGCCTTTAAAGAAGTTATTAAAACACGTGGAACTTATAAACTATAATACAATACAATTATCTCGTATTGTACAGTAAAGACAGTGCTACAAAGTAAAACTTAAGAAAACTGGGAGAAATCTAAAACTCTCTTATTTTGAGCAAATATGTCGGGTGTGGGTTGATGAGAGTATCAGAAGTCTCCGAAAACTCTGGCAGGCACTTTAGATCTATCAGGATATATCGATATGATGAAGATGATATTCGGTACTCTCTGTCTGCCCAGTAAGGAACCTGACTTGACGATATATGTAGTAATAATAACAAAAGAAATGTAGAGATATACTACATTCGGGCCAAGAACATTATAAACGGGCATTATAAATGAAGGGGTAAAGTTATTGCACTTATTAACAGACACAACTTCCTCTAAAACGCCTAGCAATCTACACGCTATTCAAACAGAAATAACATTTTTTTAAATTATATTCTCTATCAATCATAATTTACGCTATTGGACACGAAGCTTCTCTCAGAATGTGAAGGGTTAATACCAGATTCTGCCACACTAGTAGCCAGGTCCTGCCGATCTGGCTAGTAGGCATATACAGGCAGGTTTAAAAATTATACTCAGTTTTATATATTGATATAACTAACAAGGAACTTTATATTAGTTTCTGTATTTTTGTTATATGTGAGCGAAATAGACTGAGACGATTGTACTTTAAAAACAAGGCCAAGAACTTTATATCTTTCCGGTTTTTTTTGGATTGTGTGAGCGGGATAGACGATTCGATTGTACTACTTACTGGTCCAACTGTGAGAATGTTTTATTATATAACTGTATCCTTGCGGTTCGTTGGCTTCTCGTTAGACATTTTGTAATTTGATTTACATATTCGAATTTCTTATAAGTATCTATACCAGCTTTCATTTGCATAATTCAGTTAAGACTTTTTCATTCTAACAGGAACATTTTATAACTGCCGTTATAACGGTTATAGTTGCTTTCTTAATTTATATCCTCGGCTATTTTTGTTTTATCACTCAAGCTTGCTGTCTGATCATATATTATAATGAAATTGATTACTTGGCTTTATGTTATTTCAATTATCAACATCACTCCTATTATCGTTCCACTGTTGGAAGGTCTCCTGACAGATTTAAATGGCCGATGACCCAAGATGATTTTAACTGACATTAAACAAGTATTAATCAAAGAGTGGTCACGGGAATTATTATTATCTGTCTCTATAGTTTGATTCCTATAAATAAATACATAATTGTGAATCTGATTTTATTATAACATAGGAAGGAAAGAACGTATCTTTTATATTATTCTACAATATTATGTCCCTGCAAATGTAATATATCACGTGTATTCGAATACATCCTGTATCTCTAAGTATTCTTAACAAGTATACATGTTTAATAAAGAATTTCGTTAGAAAAAGAACAATCATTTTAGAACAACATTTTAAATAGCGACAATAATTATGGATTTCTTTCAATGTATTCTGTTATTTTCCACATATTAGAGGGAGACGGCAATATGTTTGTACATTGCGGACACAGAATACGGATTGTAAAATCAGATATCAGTGTTGCTACATTAAAACAAAGCAAAATTTAACTATAATAATAATTGAATGACAATTGTATAATAATTGAATGACAATTATATAATAATTGAATGACATCTGCGGCATTTTATTTATTTATTTATCCCTTATTGTGACACTTTTAAATGAAGCTGTAAATTTTTAGCGGCGTATTTATACAACGCGAAATAAACCTGTGTTATGTTTCCTATGTTATTATATATTTTAAACAATTATAAGCGACAGTACAGTTATATTTTGTTGAAAAAATAGCGATATTTAGTTTTTTGATGTCACAAGATTACGCATTTCTAGCACAAAGGTCTAAAGTTGACGTCTAAAGAGGGCAAATTGCACATATGTACTTCAAATATGCACACAGGAAAATAAGCAAATAACTGACGAAGTGTATCTATTCAAATCAATTGACTTTTAACCTTTATGGTATATGCAACATTATGTTAGATAATTAAATATGTGTTCTCCTTGACTACAAAAATATATTCCGTGCGTGTTTTCCTCAAACGCCAACTAACCTGTTATTGTTATAAAAAAAACTACATCAAACCTTAAATCAACACTATTTTAAGATATCAATTCGTACAACCATCACCATTTATTAACATGCACGACAGATTACTAGGAAAACGTTAAAGATATCTAAATAACACTTCAATTTTTGTAATTTGTGAGACATATGGCGCATTTAACACGGGTTTTATAAAGTATATAGTAACTCTATCTTTGTGTCATGACAATACTGACACAAATATAGATTCGGCTGTATTCATTTTGTTAAAACTCTGTATAACATGCACTTTAAAAGCATTTGTACAAATATTCTAGTAAAGCAACCTCTAAAATAGTTAAATGAGGGATGAAACTTTTTATATATAGTTTTTTTCATTTCCAACCCACCGAATTTTTAGTTAATATTATAATGGTTATTCATATCATAACATTTTAAAGAATCAATAAACAAATTATACGTTAAAAAGAGACGGAGTTACATGTAATAATTATGCCCTAAAAGCTCCCATTTAGTCAGCATGACAGGTAGAAAATACCAGAAAAAAAATATTTTTCTTTGCAAAAGGACCAAAGATGTTACCATGAGCCAAATTTGGATACATGTAACACCTATTGGGTTCAATGAACGTACCTCCACCTCGGAGTGTGGCCCACGTTGGGTACGGTGCGGCTACAAATACATATAAATATACTTGAGCGTGCAATTATACACGTGTGCGTGTATATTCCGAGCGTGTAATTATGCATGTGTGCGTGTAATGTCCGAGTGTATACAAATAATATATGCACTTAAAGCAATAAAACTTATATCATTTAGTTACTATATTCATTATCAACACCTCCATTGTTCCGCTATAATGAACAGCTTTTCATATATACATAATTTTATTATACCACATGCAGGCTTGAAGGCTTCATACACCATACAAAATACTGCAAAGAGTTACGGTGTATAAGTTTTCATAAGTTGTTTTCCTTCATCGTTACATAAAGCCATATACATATAATCATGAAACACATACCTATAATTTTATAAAATAAGAAGTATTTATTCAATGTATTTAATCCCCTGGGAATATAAGTAGACCAATTGAGGTTAATTGGAGTTAAAGTTATTCCGGCCTTAGCTTAAAACGGAAACGACTAATAAATAAATAAATAAATTTAATTCGTAACACATCCGCGACTATTTGGAATTATTTATCATATAATACAATTACCGTTCGTTATTTTATCATACTCTATATATAACCATTATAATTAAAATGAGAATAAACAATACTCATTATACATGATAAACAAAACCCATTTACAGACGTACGCTGTTAAACACAAACCATTATTCACAATGCTAATAACATGATTACTACTATTAAATTCTCCGTGCGTCTTTGATAGATTAAAGGTTATTCAACCATCTAAAGGTCTACATATATGTATGTATATAATTATAATATAATATGTGTGTCTGTGTGTGTGTGTGTCTGTGTGTGTATATACATTGGTATGAATTTCACGATGCTATTGTACTTTTTTGGACATATCGTGCAACCAATCGGTTA
>DWDT01003997.1:0-11692 GCA_018245595.1 Microceris scylla | reverse complement strand
TTATCGAGGAAGGCTATAGGCTATATAACATCACGCTAAGATGAATAGGAGAGGAGCAGCAATAAAAAATATTGCAACAACGGCAAAATTTAGAACTAAAAATATCGTATACACAGAATTACTTTAAAAGAAGGTTTTTTGTATTACAGACATCTTTATGTTTTCTTAATTGATTTCTAAATAAAAAATTCCACGCGGACGAAGTCGCGAGCACAGCTAGTCAATTATTTATACATAAGTAATCATTATTATTTTTAGACATACTCGTATTTTAATTATTTTATTTTGAAATAAATCAATATAATTTTGGATAAGTTTGCCAAGTATTTGACTCATCATCTTCATCAACCTATCTCAGTCCATTGCTGTCGCGCTCTGTCCTCGGCTTGTCGCATCCAGCATTTTTCTGCAGCCTTTCGCAGATTGTCATCCCATAGGGCCGGAGGGCAATTAATATTTGACTAAGTTAACAAAAATGTTACTTTGAAAACAATATACGTATGTTCTTTTTTCTTGCCTACATTTAAGTGATTTGTTAACAGAAAAAAAAAACTTAAGACAGTTTAAAGGTATCGAGCATTACTTGGCGAGTTTCCATATTGTTAAATTGTAAGCTGCTTCAGTGGAGATAAACTTGTATTTTTTGTATGCACATGTTTCCTGTGGGGATGAGGGGAAGGCTTCTTGCATATTATGCAATCTACATACCACCATACTTAATCCTGAATCGATGTATTATATTTATATATTTTGAAATGTTCCTTGATTATTATTTCCTTTTATTGATTATTGTTATCATTAAATCATCAAGCCGGGCCCTTAAATGGTAGGCACAGAGCATCGAAGTTCAAATATCTCTGTCTTTACAGATCTGCCATACTCTTTTACATTCATCACCTCTCTTCGGTACATTGTAGTATAGAACTATAATGGTTGAAATGTCTGAATAACTAGTGACTGATGTACCCAGGTTCAAAATCTAACTACGTGAAAGATGAAATCATAAAGTCAATTACAATAATTGGATATAATGTTAGCGGTCAGTAATCATTGATAGTGGAGATTGAACCTTATTATAAGTGTGTGTAATTAATATGTTTCTCATATCACAACAATTATAACTATCATTTGATATTGTTGTAAGAACAACGATATGAATACTTAAATGGACGGTGAAACAAAATACTGGTTTCATTGTATTGTTTTCTTTGATATCTATTACACATATGTAAACAGCCAGCAGTCGATAGTTAGTTTGACATTAAGTTATCAGTGAAGCCCAAAGATGTTTTAGATGTTTAATGTTTATGTGAGAGATGTTTAATGTTCAAGCATTGATAGCCTCATCATCATCATCATCATCATCATCATCAGCCTACAACTGTCCACTGCTGAACATAGGCCTCCCCCAGAGCGCGCCACTTTGTTCGGTCCTCCGCTTTCCTCATCCACTGTCCACCGGCGATCCTGCGAATGTCGTCGGACCAGCGCGTCGGAGGTAATATTATAATTATATCTCGGGACAACTAATACAGGGCCATCTGATCCCAAACTAGACAGAATCTGGTTTATGTATGTCTATACAGATAATTTATACAGATGATTGTAGATCCACACATACAAAAATTATCATGGTTTACACAGAACTTTGTTTTGGGCGGGAATTGAATCAATAACTTTTGACACCGCACTCATAGTCAGAAGTAGTAAACTAGTAACTAATTACTGAACCAACAAGTCCGCTATAATTTTGGGCCATAGTTTAAACCTCAAAGCTGAGTTAATCATTTATAACATTTAAATTAATGAATTAATATTTTAATTAATGACTCTCTACAACTGCTTACTTACCTAAGCGTTCATCACTCAGGGGCGGGTAGCGTATCGTTCGGTACGCAACATATGTATACGCGGTAGTGGGAGGAACAGCGAGCAACAGATAGGCAGCGAGAAACCGTTTAATTTGCGCGCCGGTGATGAGGGTCGACAATTTACGCTCACCTGCGACCCGCTCAGCACCTGCTTGACGGGGATTTATCGACAAACACATAATAGCCTCCCGTCTAATACACAATACACATGAACATCAATATCCTGCTACTGTAACACGAGTAACAACGGAACCGTTCGACCTATAGATGGAATGGTCCAGCTTTTATTTGTGATTTGCTCGGAAATTGGGCTTGAAACGTGTAAGGGTACAAGTACTTGAATATTAAAAAGGCAGTTTTTCTGGAAAGCTTTTCAACATATTTAAATATTTTGTAACGGTACCAAATAAGTTTATTTTTTTTTTCTAATATGTACCTAATTATTATTTATATCTATTAGCTATTAAAATGAAAACATAACGTTTATTGTCGACAACGTATAATAAAATGGAAAATAAATCAACGCTTAAAAATATTTTTGCAAAGTAAAGTTCATCCCTATTTATTTATTTAACTTTTTTTACACTTCGCACTAACAAAAAAATCTACGAAGACAGTTTGTTGAAATTAGTACCCACACCGTATAATAGATGTCGCTAGTAGCAACTAAATTATGAGTCCCGTATTTGACTTTTTCATAACAGAGAACTGATCCAATTTTTAAATTTATGTACCTAACTAAGATTTCTCATCTCTGCTATTTAATCTTTTAATGCTTATGTCCTTACAGTTTAAGAATGTTTTATATGAGGTTCAAATTCTTTTTAGTATTCGTCAATCTTCCACAAGAACTGATATAATATGAAATATGTAAGTGTTGTTGAAGATTTGTTTTTATAAGTATACACTATAATGTATTCGTTAATGTGTAAGTCGGTTTTTTCTATATCAGTTACAAAGTTTGCATGTATTCGTTGAGGATGCGAATTTTCATGACATTGCGTGACTGTGTATGAGTAGAATTGGGTACGTACACGCAAACCGGCAATTGCCAGTATTTAATACAATTTTTTTTTTCGCCTCCACATGTGCAATTTACCATTTACGTTCAGTTTATTACAATGCACCCTTTAGGTTAGTTTCTGTGATTTTTACTGGGAGCAATTATAGTTGGCGTTAGTGATTTGGAGTGGGCTTCGTTCAGCTAATTGTTTTGGTCGAATTCGTATCTAAAAGTACAACGGTTTGTAATCGGTTTTTTATTGACTTTATTTATGTAATATTATGATACATTTTCGTACCAGATTTCTTACAGAGTGCATAATCTCTATTTTACGAGTAACAAACCCCACAGGATTATTTGACATTTAACTCTTAACACGGCTGTGAAGTCTTCTGACTCCTGACATCGTATGGTATCTGATCTATTTCATGAAGATAGATTGGTCTTCGTGTACCTAGACGCTCGCATTCATCAACATTCTAACCGTATACCCAACTGTTTTGTCATTCTTCCATGAATATGCCATCCCTTATACAGATTCAAAGCATCAGAACATTTAATTTATTGTACCGAATTTCAACATAATATTCTATAGCTTTCATTCCATATTGCAATTGCCAGGTCCTTCTGTGGTAACCAGTAAGATAGACAATATATACAGATATGGGTAATAAACTATTTATTTATTTTAATATGTATATCATCATTATCATCATCGTCATCAGCCTATCTCAGTTCACTGCTGGCCATAGGCCTCCCCTAATGAGCGTCATCGCGTCCTGTCCTCGGCTTGTCGCATCCAGCATCTGCCTGCAGCCTTTCGCAGATCGTCATCCCACCGAGCCGGAGGGCGTCCTACACTACGTTTGCCGAGCCGTGGTCTCCAATCCCGAACTCGCCTACTCTATTTAAATAAATTTAAGTTAAGTATTAACCACATTAATCGTCAGTAACATAGTTGACGGCTTATGTACGGAATCATACCGTTGATAGTTTGGTGGAAATGCGCCGATCTAACTTTAGGTTAAAACATTCTGCCCGCTAGACAATATAGCGATTAAATTACATTCTTGTTGTGAATGATCTGATGGTCTGAGGATGATGAAGATTATTCTGCAGACAAGATCAAGGCGGAGATGTACATACCTACATGAAAATAATAATAATTATTAATGTTTTGTGTTCTGAAATTGGATATAGACTGTAATCTCAGAGTGTTGAAAATAACACATACTTATTCTAATCCCGATATATGACGCAAGGTGATCAAAGTCGCACGACTGACCGAGAACACTGGTGTACAACACTTGCAAACAGTGGAAATGCGAAACAGTTATATAAATTGCTGTACAAAACGAAGTGTGCATTAAGACGACCATATTATCGATATAATTGTTGAATAACAACATTACCGTATCAGTATAGTACTTTAAAAGCTATTAGAAAACATACATGTGTGTGTGACTATCTTATATAATTAATGAGTAACAAAACAAACATTGTATTCGTGTTTGTGTGCTTGTGTGTTTGTGTGTGTGTTTATCTGTGTACAAGTGCATTTCCGTGATCAGCACCACCCACATGGCAGTACACGTGAGTTGCTAACAGCACGAAGTGTGATGAATGATGTTGATTACATTGTCTCATTGGGTGTTGGATTGGCAACTGGCAAAATAATGCCTTTCTTTTATTTGTTTAATCGGAAAATTTAATTTCAAAATTGTCATAATCGTTATTGTTTTATTGTCACGCCATGTTTGTTACGGGATAGGTAAAGAGCACTGAGTGCGCAACATCTCTACCTTTACAGATGCTTTCATAATTTGTTTTCACCCATGCATGCTGGTATGACAAACAAAAAGTGTATACAAAAATAAACTATTCAATTTCGAAAATTTTAATTTCTTAAACTTGCTATACGTTCCCCCCCCCCCCCCCACCGCCCTCAAGTACTCGTAATAAATAAGACAAGACATTCCTTTTGGAACTTAAATTCTCATTGAATTTTAATGAAAGTTTTATTTTTAAAACACACCCACTCTCGCCTTGAGAATTTCGTTCACGTGAAAATAGAAATTTTTTAATAGGTCAAGGTTTTGAGTCCGCGGTAATTGAACCAGTAACCCCAATACTGGACGAACACGCTTTTGTGTGCTATATTATAACCTCCATATATATTGGTTAAACAACATACCTACTGTGAACTCTTGTTTATTAAAAAATAATTGTTCGTTATTTTGGTAATTGTATGATATCTGCTAATACTATTTTTAAGAAATATCGGCTACCAATTCCGTTCTTTTGTTACGAATAGAAAATCTTCGCACTGTCTTTTGATCTTTTAAGGGTGGGATATGAATAAATGTCATAAATCTCCATTTATTTTGGCAACACTTCATTGGACTTTTATAAAAGTTAGTTTTTGCATCTCTAGTGATGGAATGAACTGCGCAAAGAAAAATCAGCTGTAGTAATTGTAACGAAAGAGAAGTACACATTTTAAGTTTTAACAGATTTGAAACGTTGTTATACTGTCGTTTTAGTCGTATTTGTAATAAACAAAAATAGTCCATGGATATCTATACTTCTCTGTAGAAGGTACTTACTGCTGTGCAGATGTACATTTTTAATCAAATCATTACTGCAATAAGTCTCAATATGTTAGCACTACACCAGACTACACCGGATCCCCTCTTCTGGGATCTTACATTTAAATCTTGCCACCCAACTGACTGTTTAAAAATCTTGCGCATTTTAAATAACTACGTGTAACGATGAATAAAAACGCCGTGAGGACATCTGCGCACCTGAGACCCCTTTAAATGTTCTCTATAACGTGTAAAGTATACACTCCTTCACGGGTAGCGCGGCGTACTACAACTTTAACTCTTTTCTTCTCTTCTCTTCTGAGAGCAGTCCTGTATCCAACAATGGAACTACAAAGGTATTGACAATGATGCGTTGGTCAAAATGAAAATAGACCTAAAACATAAAAATATTAGTTGGTTTTTTATGTATTTTGATTTATTAGCTGTTAGTATTAGCTATTACTATTCTATTCAAGACAAGAG
Source organism: Microceris scylla (assembly GCA_018245595.1). NCBI lineage: Eukaryota > Metazoa > Arthropoda > Insecta > Lepidoptera > Hesperiidae > Microceris > Microceris scylla. The sequence goes on along the minus strand of DWDT01003997.1, from coordinate 5,747 downwards.
TGTATAGGCTATTTCTAGGCGAGTGTCCTCTATCCTAGGCTGCATCTCGCTTTCCGTCAGGTGAGTTTGCAGCCAAACGCGAGTCTATCTCTAAATTTAAAAATAAACTTCAAAATTTACTTTAGTGACAACCCTAATTTAAGATCGTAACATCTAGGAGCTGTTACTGTTAACGTTAGATAAGGAATATGATAATATTTTAATGAACGGACGTATGAAATCTTATAATTGACATATTAACCTTCACTTTTCGTATTCCAGGCGGTTAGGTGCATTTTTAAATCTATTTTTTATTGAAATCACTTGTGGATATTGTATTTTAAATTTTCTCTTTATTGGAACGGTAATCAAATTATTCGTACGTAGTTTTTTAATATATTAATATAAACTTATCAGGTACAAATTTTAATTATGACGAAAAAAAATGTCACTACGAAAATTTGTATTACTCCTACCGTTACACATACAAGACCTTGGGAAGGGAAACGCAGTTTGATTGAAGAAATAAATAAAATCAAACATTGACAAAAGGGCTATTGGCAATAATAAATTGAATTAGGTTTCTTTTATTTACACATGGCTGATCATAATTTTCACCACGACAGTGGGCAAATCCGACTATTGTTCAGTACCCAGTTGGTAAAGCCGTAGATTGTATTGGAAATCAAGTTAAAAGTCTGCTATAACTATGGGACCAAGATTTACTGTTCGCCTTTCAAGCACTAAAGTGATATGAGGATTCAAAAATATCTCAGTTCTTTAAAGTAACAATGTATCTATAATCGAGCTCGAATGGAAAACAGATTCGAAATTCGAATTTAAAATTCGAATTGAAACGATTAAAAAAAAAGTTGTATTGGAAATGTCGATTTGAAATTCGATTTTTAAAATTAAACGCCAAATTCGGATTGCAATTTAAAATTCAAATTCGGAATTCATTCGTTACAACGTTTGTTGGGGGGGACAAGCACAGTCGAACGCTAATGGGTTGACGTCAATGTTACTAACGATCAAGGCAAGTAAAAGATAAATCTTTTATCATTTATTTTGGTATTTCAATGAATAGAGGCCTTGAATTAGTGACACATAGCCACCGTTTCATCACCGGCATTATATTTGGTCTATAAGTGATGATTTGAACCACATAACAATATAATCTTAACCTGGAATCTGTACCATGCACGAGTACTACGCTAACACTGCGTCGTAAACAGAGAGAAATTAAATATTTTGAGGTAATCACTTTGTATTTCTATAAAAATATATTTTGTAAACCTATTTTTCTACAATTGTATTTTTACACGTGTATGTTATTCCTTTGTGGACGTTATGTAACATTCGTTAATGAATCCTACAATTAAATTAATTACGCAACTGTTTTGAAATGAATATTAATGACACTCGTTACACACAATTATTGAAAATTACCATATGTAGGTAACTACAGTCATATTATTTAATGATGCCTGCCCGTCTAAGGACTTCATAAAGATACATCAATATATTGGTGTGTATAAAAAAGCAATAAGGTAAGTAATTTAGTATATTACAAAATACATACATACATACATACATATCTTATGGACAGTTATAGACTGATGAATATGAATATGAATACATATCTTCACGCCAGGTCCCTTGCGGGTTAAGCAGAGAGCACAGAGTGCCAAATATCTTACACACCTGTCATGTTTCGTCCACGTTACAAAATATTACCTAAATATATCATCATGGCAAATTCCATATCGCTCTGGCCCCAAACTATGTAGGTGGAGACTATAATATGGTAACTTAACAGCTTATAAGTCTTAAATTCAACTGTAAGGAAACCCGTGCTCAGTAAAGGGTAGACATATGTGTTAATGATTGTACTGTACTGTACAGAGGTACAATAGGACTCAATCTTGAACATGTATTCCACGGTATTTTTCGATACGAGTATTTAAATCAACTTAGTGGTACTTTATAGCGTTGAAATTTGTCTAAAGAACTAGTGAAACAACCGAGGTTTGCATACAGAAAGAACAAAAAAAAACTAAAAGCCAGACACTAATATTCTACATACAATCCAAAACCTATTTATTTTATACAATAACATAATAAGCTTAACATAAGGTATCGTTGACATGTGTTACTTACGTCAGCAGGCTGAACCGAAGCACGAGCAACAAACATTCGAACAAAAATTTAAAAGTTTACACAATCTGTTTGTTATACAAAATACCTATGTACAAGGAAAATCGAATTGAAATAAAAAAAATATACTTTATTACTAATTTAAAAATCAAACGCCGAAACGCAAATACTACATTTAACGATCACTGAAGGTTACAACAGTTCGAAATTTAAAAATCACTCCTAATTTAATACCTAACAACATTAAATTGAACAAAAAGTACTCTTTATGTATTACAATACATATTCAGTTACATAATTACAAAACAGCTTCACGTGCGTTCCTTTGCTCACGTGTCGCTTACGTCACGCGGCTAATTGTCTTAAACCGAAGTGACACACCATTAATTATTAAATACCAAGCATTTATAAGAAGCAGTTAAGACAATAATTATAAGTAAATGTCGTCGAACTTGATATGTTTATGTCTTCACTTACCATTGTATGCAGTTTGCAAAGAAAAAAGCCTTTTAATTTTATCCTCAAGTTTACCGATACACATGCAAGTGAGGCAAAGAATATAAAATTACGTCAAAATGCGTATTAAATTAAAGGTGTTTAGGATTAAATTATAAGAATTTAGCAACGTTGGCAATGTCGCCTTAAATTTTTACATAATTAAGGCATTTTAACGTGCGGTATTTAATTTCACGTGTTTTGTTGTGTTATAGAATTTTTCTACCGCCGGTTTACTGGAATCGTGTTCGGTTTAATATTTCTCACGTAATTATGTAATTATGTAAGAAATTATAAGCGTCATTGGAATGGCCGCCTTAACATTTATACAGAGATGTCTGTTTCACGTGCAGTATTTCTGTTCACGTGTCTTTTGCATCTACTTTGCGTCCACTGGATAATTGGTGCTTAGTGTCAACTTTGTGTCCCCTGGAGTTAAAGTTTTACATAAATATAGTCCTTTAAGGAATTGTACACGACCGGTAATTTAGCCTCGAGCTTTTACACACTGGTAGCGGATTCACGTGTTGTTTTTCTCATCACGTGTCTCTTGCGTCATAGGAGTCGCCCACTAAACTTTGTTAGTCATAATCAGTTTATTTTTTTATAAATATTAATAATTCTACCTACGTACTTACTATTAATAATAAAGATGACGATAACAATAATAATAATAGAATTGTATATAGAAGGATATGGCGATTACAAGGGTATCCAATAACTTTCCAAGTAACTTGGTTCTTGTTTTTACATATATTATTTCTACCTTGAAGCAACTGTTACATTGCAACAGTGTACATAACACCACTAATAACGATTTGTGTTTTGGTATTAAGCTTCAAATAGGACAAAACTACGTAATACCAACTCTAAATTCCTTTTCCCACAGTCCTATTTGATACTATTAGTCCTATTCCTACAGTCCTATTCGAAGTTGGTAGCAAACGTCCATAAGGGGCATCTCTCTTCCTTTAAAAATGGATATCGCATATAAATAAGGGAAATATACTACTGTTTAATATTTTGCGAGAGCGAATATGTTACGTGAAAATGAACGTGAATAACCCCAGAACGTTACGACATGTAGACACGTGGCATCTTCCCACCCCCTCAACACAGCGTGACATTGGTTATGGAAAAGTTTCCTACGTCATTTGTTACAGTATGTATTACATAGAACTGATGTTTTTTCAACATTTGAATGTCCAATACAATGCGTACTTTTACGTTTCTTACTTTTAAATAGTATCTAATTTATAATTTGTTCCTATGAGGAGGTTGACAGTTTTTTTTTCACTATATTTAAATCCAGGTATTTTTTTTTAAATAGCAGCCATTCCATTTCTAGCAGTGAAACTATATAGAGGTTTAAAAATTAGTATTTTGAAAATGGAAACCTAATTAATTGGAAGTCATTTACTTAAAATAACGTCTATTAAGATGGATACTATTATATAAATATGTATATGTATATGTATATAAAACATGATATGTGCATGTCTATATATGGACATATCATATATGTACATGTACATATATGTCTGATATGGACGCATTATAACCTCACACTGTACAGGGTATAATCTTCGACTTGCGTAACAATATAACTAGTTAGAGCACGTGTATTCGTCACGTGTGTGTACTACGTCAGAATTGTTAGTAGGCGTAGCGTCAGCAAACAAGGTGTATTAAGTAGGATTACTGTTAATGAAATATAATTTGTAAATGCTTTTTTGTCTGACCGTATCTTTATACATGTCAAAAGGATGCTTTTATGTGATTATTTTTATGAAAACAAATACATATATTACATACCTATATTGTCTATTTCGTTTATGTAAAGTGTTGTTGTAAAAATATTATTTTTGTACTTTTTTGGTTTCGGAATTGAAAATGTACAAAACAAATCAAAGTTATTGCCAGAGCGAACTGTAGGAGCGTCCATGTGTTTAGATGTGCCGTAAACATAATACTGAACATTTTTAAATGAAAGTGCTTTGACACTAAAGAGTTAATCGTGATAGGAATGATGTCATTGGAAGAAGTCCGAACAGTAGTAGTTTTTAAATATATACAGGTCCTGTCAGCTGACTTTACACAGAAATTCGGTTCGCATATTATTATTATAACATAAGAACAAGGTCCTTGCGGGGCACATGGGGCACCGACGGTATAATACTTTTATCTTTGCAAAACTAAGTATCTTAGTTTCGCAGCTTCTGCATTTATCAATCTGTTCGTACACGAAATAATCTAAATTGTTGTAACGTGAAACAAATCACGTGTGAGATTCACGTGTTGCTGACGTCACGTGGGGGCCTCCCGACATGTCTGCCGCATTCCACTCACTGCAACTGACAACTGGGTGAGACGAGCTGGCCGCTTAGAATCCATAGAGCTTATGGTTTTGTCTGTGCTACAGTTCAGTGGCAGAACTGAGTAAAATTTGCTTTACCCACACGTTTCATTTTTTCTGGACATTTTATGTAATGCCGATTATATAATAGTGTAAAAAAACGTAACATTACGCTTGTAGTCCCCGAAGGGGTAGGCAAAGGAGTGTGGTACACTCCCACGTTTCACCAGTTTTGTTTAAGTCCTATAGAATAGATGGTGAGCCTATTGCCTCACACTACGCATAGGGCTCCGAGCCACTTTCTAGAAATTCTAAATTAGAAAAATTCAATAGTACCCGACCCGGGATTTGATTGAGGACCTCCCGATCGGCAGTCGCGCTCGCAACCACTCGACCATCGAGGCAGTCAAGATAGAGATTAAGCGTTTAGAATATAGATATTTTATTTTAAAAGCTATGTGTCAAACAATCGTATAAATAATGATACATAATAATATTAGTATTCTCGATAATAAAATCGTTCAATAATATTAATTTTTGAACGTAAATGAATAATAATAAACGTAATAAAAATGACTGCCTCGTTGGTCCAGTGGTTTATATATTTACAAGAACTAGTGGCCCAGTAGCGATCGAAATTAGATCGTAAATCATAAAAAAATCAGTTTGAGCGTTGTCCAGGCTCTAATGTCAAAGACGACGCTTGTACAAATTTCCTCTGTGCTACTCATTGACAACCATGCGTCTCATGTCTGCCATT
>DWDT01003996.1:0-11694 GCA_018245595.1 Microceris scylla | reverse complement strand
GAAAAGTTTCTTTAGGCGTGAGAAACAGATTTAAACAAGAATAATATAAAGTCTCTATTCTAAGACAATTTGGTAATTTCAAAGTATACAATAATACGTGTAATTTGAAATTGTCAAATTCTTATCTGTCTGATCTGCCATTGATAGTTGCAAGTTGAACCTCTTGACAAGTTGACAGTTCTGAACTTCTGACGTTTTCACAAGAATCGTAGTCTCGTAAAAACTATATTGATGTGCCTTATATGAAATAAAGGTATTCATTAATGGGACCGTGGATATTATACGAAAACTATGTGTTTTCGCTTGACAGTAATCAATACATTTAATGTACAGAAATATTAGTTTAATGGGTTATAGAATCACCGGATCAAAATGCCTTACCATTTGTTTGGGTCTGACTTTCGTTATGGGATGCTTCCTAGCTTCCCTGCCTATACAGAACGGTAAGTGAAATGTAAATTTTATGACATTTTATTTATAATTGACGCAATATAACGATATACATATCGTTATATTGTTTTCGCTATACATTTTTTTTTATAAACTATGTTTTCATATGTATATCAATATAATGTTCTGTTATTATTGAAGGAATATCAATTGTCATTGACAATATGAGACAATGTCTCATATTGTTAAATGTTAGAGTACTTACTTTCCAGTCTGTCTACATACCTGCTGAGTTAGATATAAAATAATGTGTTCCAAATCTGAATTTAAACAATTAGTTTGATATAAAGAAACTGCATACTTAATGAGATGTGCTAGGCATATTAATTATTTGGATTTTGTCTGATCACCAAAGTCATACAATGAATTAATGCAGGACAATGCTTGCCATTTTGTGTATGTCAACATTAAAAGGAACATAATTTGTTACTATTTCCAGAACGAGAAGCACTACCAAAGCCTGTAAGATACCAACTATCATCTAGGACAATCAGCAAGAAACGTCTAGCCATCCTAGTTCCGTTCAGAGACAGATTCGAGGAACTTCTGGAATTTGTACCTCACATGTATAAATTTCTGAACAAGCAAAATATACCATTCCATATATTTGTTATCCAACAAATAGATAATAATAGATTCAACCGAGCATCGTTAATTAATGTGGGTTTTCTTTACACAAAGAAGGACTATGATTATATTGCAATGCACGATGTTGACTTACTGCCTTTGAATGATGATTTGAAATATGACTACCCAGAATTGGGTCCAATACACATATCATCACCCCAAACACACCCCAAGTACCATTATGACACATTTATTGGAGGCATTTTGTTGATAAAGCGGGAGCATTTTGAGTTGGTTAAGGGAATGTCAAACAATTATTGGGGATGGGGCCTAGAAGACGATGAATTCTATGTGCGTTTAAAAGAGGCTGGCTTAAAGGTTTTCAGGCCAAATGTGACCACAGGACCAGAGAATACTTTTAAGTAAGTTTCATATGTTTTATCTCAGTAAAGTTTTATTAACTTAATTTTCTTTACTAATTCTATAGAAACAATTAAAAGACCCATATGCACAACTTTATCTCAATCTGTCACTAGTTATATAGAGACCTGATAATATTAGCCGGTTTCTGAGTTCAGTTTGGATTCCATCTTCCAGAATTCTAAATGTATAATATCATGCCTATACTAGTTTGTTATTTTCACTTTGAAAATTGTTATTGTGGAAATATAAAGGGAATGTCTAGACTACAGCTTGGGTGGTTGTGGCAAAAACAAAATATGTATCACAACAATTGTAATGGGTTGAGCTCAGTGTTGGGCTATTAGAAAGCCCTATATCCAAATGAGGACTGACACATGATGATAATTATTATTTTTACTTTATAACAAGTCACAAAACAAACCCCTGTGCTGATAACATTAGTTTGTGTCTTCAGTAAAGACCAAACTTACACACAAAGGTTTAATGGTCAGAGATATTAGCCGATGGACTGTTAGGCCAGGCGAGGTCAGGCAAGGTGTTAATGATGTGAGTGCTGCTAATTGCAGACACGTGCACGACAAGACGTACCGCAAGCGCGACACGCGCAAGTGCTACAACCAGCGCGAGGCCACGCGGCGCCGCGACCGTGTCACGGGGCTGCACGACGTCGCACACGCCCTGCGCGCCACGCACCGCCTCACGGTGGACGGCTGCGCGCTCACCGTGCTGGACGTGCGCCTGCTCTGCAACGCCTCCGCCACGCCCTGGTGCCAGTGCCCCGAGCCCGCCAAGCCCAAGAAGAACAGCTAGCTCCACACTGTACTATCAGTAATACTCGCTAGGCAAGCATGCTATACCATGGGTCACACTTATGCTTCACACCAGGCAAGAGACTAAATTAAAAAAAAGGCCTGAACCCACAAAGACTGGATGAATCCTCACGGTAGTACCAGTGCATCTTGAACTCTGGTAGCAGTAACCTGAAGACACTCGGCAATAGAGCAGAGATCAAATCAAGACACTTCATTATCATGTTTCTGTTGTTTCCCGCTAGAATGACCTACTTATAATAACAACTATATTGTTACACGAGTGCACAGCCAAGTTTAATAACATTATGTAAACATGACAATTCATGAAGTATCTCAATTGATAGGATTATGGATTATCTGGTAATGTAAGGAAAATTTAATGAAATATTGTTATAACTGCATTTATTAGCAATAATTAAGACCATTGTGTATTCATTGTACATTTTATACAGCATTTGATGATGGACGCTATTTTTTTTTTTCATTTTACAACTTCACAGAGATTATGTAAAAGGTAAAAATGTCACCAAAACACTTTGTGTACTGTAAACCTTAAAACTGGCTTGCACTAGTGTTGGGTTTAATTTGAGTGTCAAATTCAAGGAGGTATAACTTGGCACAGAAGAGTAAAGAAAAACCGAGGGCGCCACTGCCATACATTTGGTCATTCATAAGCATGTCCCCTTAAATTTTTACTGCTATCTTCACAACCAACTTTTTGGGCTCCCACTCGTTCGTTGTTTATTGTAAAATGTTCAATCGATTCTTTATGCGTAGAGACAACTCAATTTCATTTTCTAGTGTAAAAAGGGAAGAACCGCTTCCCCCTATTTTTTTTTAATTATATTTAGCCTAGCAAATAGGCAGACGGGCCACCTGCTGGTAAGTGGTCACCGTCGCCTATGGACACTTACAACACCCGGGGGGTCGCCAATGCTTTGCTGGCTTTGAAGGAGAGCTCTCTTTGTGCTTTCCTTGAAGAACCCCTTGTCATAATGCTCCGGAAAAATCTCGGATGGAAACTCATTCCACATTTTGCAGGTTCGCGGCAAAAACGATCGTGAGAATTGAACGTGGAGGACCGCCACAAGTCCAGTTGATGTGGATGAAACCCCAATCGTTGACGAATTGTTCGATGGAGGAAGGGTGACACTGGCACCAAGTCGAATAGTTCTTCGGAAGACTCACCATTGGAGTGCCGGTAGAACATACAGAGGGAGCCTAAATAGGGATTTACGCGAATTTGCGAAGGGTCGCAAGCTTAGGTGTTCTAACCTTTCGGTGACCTTGGGTCGTTGACGATTCGTACTGCGCGCTTTTGAACGGAGTCAAATGAAGTGAGTTGGTATTGTGGCACCCCGGCCCAGAAGTGAGAACAGTACTCCATATGGGGTCTTATGTACTTGGACTCTGTACAGCATCAGCAATTGCCCCGCATTGAAGTACCGTCTCGCTCTGTTTAGGACGCCCAGCTTTTTAACAGCTAATTTGGCAGATGACTCCTGTACTGCACAGTATTCGATATGTCAACTCCCAGGATTCTTGTACTGTCCCCAATGGTAAGCGTGGTTCCTTGGAACTTAGGTGCCCTTACAAATGGTTTTTTTTTAGTGGAAAACACGCAAACTTGTGCCTAAAAACGTGTACCTACTGCGAAAAATGACAATTTTCTAGTCTAGTTTGGACTGTTTTACTCCCAAGAAATTTTATTTCTATATACATTCATAAAGTAAATTATCATTATTAGGAAAAAATAGCTCTCCATTGAAATATGAGCGGCCATTATTATCCGTTAGGACTTAGTGCTAGGCGGACAGCAAAATCTGAATATTCAAACTAAAAGATCGTGAATCTAAAAATATATATAAACTCCCCACATCCCCATACACATGTATGATACTCATCGCATTTAATTGTATATAAATAAAACACATAAGCAAACAAATGAATCGTTTTATTTCGCAGTTTAAGCGTAACATATATTTAATCTGTGGCCGTTGACACACAATCATAATATGAGCATTATTGTGAACTGGTTGGAATGTTATGGAATATAACGATATTGGAATGGAAAATAATTGTGGTCCTCTTAATGTTTTTCCAATATATCAATCATATTGCAGACTTTGATATATCGTGAAAAGTATGAATTAAACCGTATAATATGCATATAAATAATAATTATATATAGTTGATATACATCATTGGCATGTCATCGACCACACGGGCGTGTTAAGGCGCATCTACACTCACCGTGGTATAAATAACGTGACAGACTAATACATATTTAAAGAATCGCAAGCTGTGAAACAGCAGTACGAAACATTAATCTTCAATCGCATAATTAAAATAAAGTTTCTTTCTTACATCACATTTCAAGCCTAAACACCATTTGGGTAATAGTATGTACACATCAATCCATTCCAAATTTAGATCTGAGACATTACGGAAATAATCATAATTTTTTTAAGATTTTTAATATTTCACGTTTAAAAACACATCCCGTCAGGTCTGTAAAGGACGGAGAAATTTGAGACTCGAAGCCCACTGCGTAACGCGTAAAGGACCTGGCCTGATTATATACTTTAATAATAATAAAAGTATCATACATAGACAGAGAGAACACTCACGTAACACAAATATGTATTGGACTAGAATAGAAACAGCGACCATGGGTTCAGCATCTTCGAACACCAACTACTGAACCAACGTACCAGCCAGCCATAGTTCTATACAGATAGTCCTCGACCAGACATCACGGGATTACATAGGACCCGGATAGGATTCATGGTGACATACCACTACCATTCTCAAAAGTAGTTCACAACAAGCGTAATCATGTAAAGATATGTAATTACTTAAGTACTGACTAAACATCGAAAATGCAAACTAAAATAAACTCTTCAATATACCTACATGTAGCAAGCACAATATTATAAAAATAGATAGCATGTAGGAACATACGGAAATGCACACATTATGTATGAAAATAACAACACTTCTTAATCACAGTCCCACTGATATTCTCGTATCGAGCCATAGACAGACAAAACACTACATAATGAAGCCCGGAGCAGATGCTTCAAGTCGTCTTTCCGATTGGGAATCGTACCCGAGACTCATGTAGTCTCGGGTCGTCAGACCATCTGGTAGGAGGGCGACCTTGTTCTTTTTACCGAGACGTGGTCGCCATAAGTGACGTTTTTGACATAAATAGTCAAAATTTTAGACATTTAAGTGTAAGCCAAATTATACCTAACATAAACTCAGACCAATGTAAGTTCCTATTCAACCTAGACCTTCTACTTGGCACTACTAGCCAAGAATATCGTACCCATGACAATAAACACTAATTGTAAGGCCAATCGAGAGTTAGGTTCAAAGTGAAACATTATTTGTTTAATTAAACAATAAATCCTGACGCCTGTATTTTATCTGCATTAAACATGCACTGTTACGCCTGTTTCCCATTGGGATAGGTAGAGTAACAATTACCGTCAACTAAAATCCTAAATTCTACAGGTACACATAATATAATTAATTATTACAATAGGGCATTAATGGTAAGTACAACCGAAAAATATATCTATCACAAGAACTAAATTAGGGGTGATTTTGTGATATACAAAAAAGCTTCCAAATACATATTAGGTTTCATTAGGTACATCAAAAAATATTATTACACCTTTCCTAAGTATCTACGTACATAATTAAAATATCTGCCGGCTTAAATCATACATGGCTTTTCGTCAGTTTGCCTAAGTTCAGAGTCTGAACTTCAGACCTATTAATTACGCCTTCAGGAGCTCCCGCCGATCGCAGCGAGATCAACACAAATGCTGTCATCCCGAAAAACCTATACATGACTGAAGCCAATCATTAAAAAATATATTCCGTTTGAGATTCTACTGCTAAATAATGTAAAGATTCAAAAGTGGGAAGCTGGATAGGTGGTACACTTTATACAAAATGGCCGACGTGGTTAAAGCTGATTTAGAAAAATATAACCATCATTTTGTTTTTATTTTATAAAACGCAAACGATTTTGAGCCCTAAATTGCGAAGTGGTCAGTGGACATTATAGATACTCCATTAAGTAACAGACAATTAATTTCTAATTATAATATAAAACATCTATTTTTACTTAATTATAAATTAAAAGACCACCCACGCGTATAGAAACAGAGGGAAGATCTAAAGTCGAAAGCATATATCTAATTCTTGCCTTGGTTCTTTTAGAAAAAGATCCACGTCCAGCCATGGGATATATAAACATAATTACATCTACTATCATAGTCCAAATTCCGCATAAAAATCAATACTTCAGAGCTCTTAAAGACCCTGAAGGTCTTGAATGTATTAAACACGTGATTACTGTTTTATTAAACGAGGCATTTTTAAGTAAAATTTTTCAGTTTAATTAATGTGTATTTTTAAAACTGCCTACTTTGGAGAGTATGAAAAGGAACTTTCGAGAAGAAACACTACTATGAGTACATATCTATGTACACATAACACTACTTCCATTTACTATAAATTGAGAATCCGGTTCAGTCAGATTCACCACCAACACTAGTGAAGCTATGAAGGGCATAAGGGTCAATAGCAGACTGACAATTAGACAAAAAGTACAGCCCACTTGAAAAGTAATTTGTGTGACTTTTATAGAAAAACTGACGCCTACATTCGAGGCAGGGCATATTGTGAATTATTTTCAGTACGGAAATAAAAATTTGAGGAAATGCTTGTACACTGATTAATTCAACTATTAAATATGACTTGCAACAATACACCATTATGACATAAAACAATTAATTCCATATTGACAAAGATTAAGTTCACATTGACCAATTGCAATCATTATACTTACAATTTATAGACAATTAGTCAATTATAATTAACTTTCAATTAGTCAATTTATGATTAAATCGACTACAGCCTTAAAATGATAAAATATAACTTTGTTTAAGGTAAAAAAAACAATTGATTAATTGAAATTAGCTCCTTAAGCTAAGTTCAAGTTAAGATGTGACTAACTGTACGATACTCATGTCCATCTTAGTTTTGCAAAAGCCTAACTACATTTTTGTATGAACAGGGAGAACTCCGCCCTATAATATGGATATTTTAGATACTTCAGTGCTATATTTTGAAACTATAGTTTAAATATAAGGCGTACCAGAAAGACTACAACACACTCAATGCTGGAATACAATGACACTTACTGATTTTTTAAAAACAAGTGTATCACACAATTTAATATATACTTCCCTACTGTAAACACAGCATTGAAAATAATATCTTAGAACATTCCAGACATGGTCATCTGACCCCATTAGACAGTTCCTATGCTACGGTAATCAGACACCCTATAACCATAGCTCCATAATAATTATATAAATTTTCAAACACATAGTACATGGTGTAAAATTATACACCAAAACATGTGTTTTGAGTGGGGATCGAACCTGCAGATCCCAGCAGCAGACCGGGTCAGCTGACCACTGAACAGACAGATCAGTTAAATACATCTTTTGTTTAATTTTATAAAACATTAATTCAAGCAATAAGTACAATTTCAAAACGGTGACAATTCTCATGCTTTTGACTAATGACTAACTGAAACACAGTTCCGACATAATTATCCCAATTTAGACAAATGTATAACAAGTCATTATTTTTAATTAAAATATCTATCGTGTTAATTGTATTATGAATGACTACATTATTCAATAAATAATAATTAGTCCGTCTTATGTACGTTCGACCAGAAACAAATAGATAAAAAAAAGACATAATGTCGACTTTTCTGCAGCCCAGAGTCAACTCAGAGACAAATATCAATAAATTCAATAATTTTGCCGGAATTGTGCCCTTTAAAGTATTAAGGACATAGTCACATAACAATATCTCGCATGCGTCTAATTTATCAAAACAAAACTACACTGGCGACTTACAATAATTAAATAATTAATATTTAAGTTGCAATCCGACAAACGAAATTTTATTTAGTACCTTAAGTAGCTTATATAAAATAATTTACACGATTTATGACAAAATAAGATAATAATAATTAAAATCGAGTCGCATTACTTCGAGCTTTTGACTGACCTTGGTATTGTACCGTAAGTCGCCAGTATAGAGGATTTTCACGGTTTACGACAAAATAATGTTTTAGGTAAAGATTCGAGCGGAATTTCTTGGACGTACATTGGATTTTGTGTCAGATAATAGAGATGTAGGTGGCCCAAGATGGCATTGCAAGATTATTACTGTATGCGGCAATGGAATGAAAGGGAATGCGAGAGTTTGTGTGTGTGTGTGTGTGTGTGTTTGTACATATGCAGAACTCAAAACGGGATCATTTTCAAGGAGCAACCGTCGCAAGTAACACCACTCGAATCATACAGATATCAATTATCATAAGTAATGAAGGCTGCGTCTACAGCGGGGTGGGGGAGCGCGCGGGCGAGCCTCGCGCGCAGCACGTCAGCTACAACGGACAGCCGCCTCCCTACACACACAACACCCAGTTTTACTATGTCGCTATCACACATCTAAACATCTAAAAGTACTAGAACCTTCTATCCGAATCCTATAACAAAATATAACTAAAGATGTACCTTAAAAAGTTTTTTTACAAAGTACGACTGATACCAGACTATAAGTTGTAGTTATTTAGAACTACCCCCATTTTTAACGGTCAGTCACAGCCCATTCGTTGATGCTCGAAGGACCAGTATGTATCTATGGTTGAAAAGATAAAAAGAAACGTCTGTCAGCGTACAGTATGGATAATTTGTCTATGTTTTTTACTTTAGACAGATGATTTTAGTACCTTTATATATAATGCAATAATGTTAGTTTTAAAGGTAGGTAGGTATAAACATTGATTGAATATTGAAATTGCAATGCGATTAAATTCTACTATAAGATAAAAAATACTATCGCGCGATAGTATTCAAATTAGTTACTGAATGCGCTATTACTGGTCGTCCTACACTATACCTAGAAAATGTAAAGGATCCATAAACAAAGTTAGGGTAGACACACATGCGACAGAAGATACTAATTCGATAGTTCCAATTTCAAACTATCTCTTTACATGCCAGTAGTCAGTGAGTACTCTCGAACCACTATCCCACCCCGGGTATATGTAAAGTAGTATATTTTATTATGTATTTGACTGTTTCGGAATTACGCGACCTGAGACATGCAGAACATTTTCCGTCACATGTGTGTTCACCCTAAAACTATTGCATATTTTAAGACAGCAGGTAGGTAGTTGTAGGGACAATACGATGACGGAAACTACATTTTGATATCGCTCGCTATGTATTCGCATCGTTTTGAAGATTCCCCATTTTAACAGTTTATTTTAGAACCTTTATAGATAAATTGAACATGCAGCACTCAAAAAAGGCCAACATCATCAATGGACATCTGCAACAATCTTTGAATATAGCTATAGAAACATGATTGTTACGTCCGTATCATTTGGTAACAAAACAACTGAAATAAGACTATTCGTAATATTAGTCAAGTTAATACTCGTTAATATGAGTGCAGTAATTACAGTAAAAAAAAAAATCTAAGGTGTGTGAAGTCTGCCAACACGCACTTGGCCAGCGTGGCAGACTATGGCCTTGACCCTTTCATTATGAGAGGAGACCCGTATTCCAACAGAGGAATTATAATGGGTCGATTATTATTTATTTATTTTGTAATTACTGTTAGTACCTGTCCTATTCAATATTAGTCTTCCCATCTCAACTTTGTATAATAATCAAAGTTATAAGAATTGGAACTACATCACATTTGTCAAAAGACAAAATGACATATTTCTGCTGTAACAAAAAAGACGCAGTTAAAATATCTCCCCAGTAAGGTTTTGCAAGAAGAGATCAGAAGAAAAAGGTGTAATCGAAGGTACCTAATGTTTAGAAAGTTACTAAACGTATAGACATCTACACAAGCTCAGGGATAGGGCTATTTTTTGTATTAGAAGGTACATGCAAGTAATACAGATAACAAAACAAAAAACAATCATTACGTTAACCATAGACAAAGGATCAACTTACATAACACTGAAGGCGGTTTCTACTTTCACATTTTTTGTGATTAAAAAAAACAATTAGCATTTATAGTTGACGCTGGCTGAGTTCCACTCGAAACCTTTCTTTAAATTATTTATTTCGTTCATTAGCAATTAATTAACATATTACCATAGATCTTAACTTTTTTTTGGCTAATTACCCACAAATATTAAAAAAATGTGAAATTAGACACCGGTAATTAGAATCAATCAAAGTATAATTATAAGTGACATAAAACTAGATAGAAATAAAAAAAATATTGAACGAAAATTTTATCTGTTATTTAATATTTAAACAACATATCAAATGTCCCATTACCTGGGGACTATGCCAACTAGTAACTAGTGGCAATATTGCTAACACCCAAGTCGTTCTTACTTAAGTGGTCGTCGTTCGTCAGGACACGAGAAATAATTAAATTAATTATGTCACATGTTATTATACAATGATATTTACATAAAACATTACAAACAAAAATGAGTAAAGCTTCAAGGGAAAATAATAATATAAGAAACGGGGTTCTAAAATAGGTGTGTCTGTCATATAGAAATTGATAATAAAACAATCATTACACCGGCTGGTGCTAATTATTTATATTATTGAATTTAAAAAAATATTTTTTCAATGAATAACATAATTATGTCCAAAGTAATTCCTGAAAAGTATATGTAAAGCTCATTCCAAATAATTCCAAATTGATTTCCAAATCCGATAAATAAATTTATTTAACCTCAAACCACACATAAATATGTGACATATATAAATATGTATGAATCATATAAATAAACACTAACTGGATAAGTTACATATATAATTCCATTATTATCAATCATTATATGACAAATGAGTATTAAATTTTGAATAAAAATCTGTTTTAATGTTCATAATTTATTTTCCACAGAAACTTTACTGACATAACATAACAGAGAAATAAACTATTCAACTCAAGTATCAATAATATTGTAATATATGAAACAATTGTAAATATGGCAAATTTCAATAATATACCGCTACAGAAGTGAACATCATAGAAATAATTTATTAACATTCGTATAATATTAAATATAACGTTATATATTTCTCTAACATATTAATAGACAACACCATTAATTATATAAAATATGAAATCAGAATCAATAAATAAATTTACATGAAGCTTTTTAAATCATTAAATTTTTTAGCACAGAAATCTTTAGGCAGAGGCATTCCTCATTCTCTACATTTAGTGCACCCCCACATTTCACTAGTTAAGTTTTGAGTCCTACAATGGAATACGTGGTGAGCCTATTGCCATACACCGGGCACACATCCAGACTCCGAGTCTCTACTAGAAATTCTAAACTATA
>DWDT01003995.1:0-11695 GCA_018245595.1 Microceris scylla | reverse complement strand
GGTCCTGGGTTCTAATCCCGAGTCGGGTGTTATTAGATTTTCCTAATTTTGATTTTATAGGAGTGACTTGGAGTCTGGAGTACCCGGTGTATGGCAGTAGGCTCACCATCTATTCCATGGCACTTAAAGGTAACTGGTGAGACGTGGGAGTGTACTACACTCCTCTGACTATGTCTTCGGTGATTACAGGCGTGATGTTACGTATTAAAATGTATATGATGATACGCTCCAGCTGGATTACACGACATGATAATCGGCAGTGTTGCTTAGTCGTGAATATCGCTGTTGAAATTCATAGGTTTGTATAGGGTAGCGTCATTATTGAGTCCAATGTATTTACCTTCTGTATATAAGATATATGTACAATAAACGATAGCGAAGTCTCTTTGTCGTTATAGGGCGCGAGGGCCGACGGTGCGTATAAAACCTCTTTTGATACGTTTGATCAAACGCACAGCGGAATGTGAACCTTAATGAGCTCTTTCAACCGAAATATATCTATGTAAATTACGTACTTAGACTTCTCTAATCTTCAATCTCTCTTAGGTTTAGGGTGAGCTGCGGATATCGTCCGATTTAATGTATCATCTCCATTTCAAAAATGTTTTTTCATGGCGACGTGTAGAAAATTGTGGGACGCCGATAATTTAAGTTTATTATTATGCAATTTTTAAATCCGTGCAACTGCGCGAGGACGTATACATCGCGAGGATATAATATGTATGTACACCGTATCGAAGCGTGAACGGCGCGACAACGTCGGGGCGGGCCGGCAACGGTGAAATATTGTTTTCGCTACTTAATGAAACTACGAGAGCATAAATCATCATCGATCGCCCCGTTTTAATCGCAGATCGACTCGTAATCGATCGCTGCAGGCCGCCGCCGGGGTGCTGCACGCGCGGGGTACATAGATATTGTTTGTACATCTGGTAGTCGTGTAGGGCGGGGGAGTGTTACTAAAAATATGGGTGCAGGTGCGGGTGCGGCGGCGCTCAGTCACTGTCGTCGTCGCTGAGCACGCGCAGGCGGCGGCGCGGCGCCCCGCCCCCCGCCGCCACCCTCTCGTCGCCGTCGGACCTCTCGTCTGGAGTCGAACATCATTATTAATCAACTTAATGCAATATACTCACATCCCCACACTCGCACACACACGTTCACGCGCACTCACAGTCTCAGTACCTATTCACGCATACACAAACACACACACACACACATATATAAACATAAGCATGGACGCGTATATACATACATCCAAATCTGCACGCAAACACAACACACGCGTACAGGTATCATTTTAAATTTTATAATCTGTCCTCTGGATGAGCGGGATACCCGGTCGAAACAGATAAATGAAAAATAAAAATATCGACCACAGGAAATGCAACGAAACTCACCAGTGTGTACAGCAGGATCTAGCAGAATATCCTCTGTGTCCGGCAGTTCACCGCACTGAAGTGTCTTTTTGGCGAACGACAGAATATCATCCTCGTCTGCGTCCTCCTCGTCGATTTCGGTGATCTTCGGCATTTTCTCTCGACTGTTTTCATCCGACGACCCAACGCTGCGATTTCGCTTACGATTACTTATTTTCAATATATCGCTGCGAGTTTCGCCCCTTTTCTTGTTACGTTCTTCACTGGATGAGCTCTCTGCGTTGTCGTCTCGCATTCTGCGCAACTTTTCAAACAAGTCATCATCATCACTGGATTCAGATAGTTCCTTTTGTCTCTGCTCGTGTGCGGCGGGAGTGTCGTCGCTCACGACCAGCTCGTTGTTGACGGCCATTAGTATAATCTCACATCTCTTCCTGATAGTTTCAAAGTGAAGACTACTGGGTATTCTCCAATACGTTTTCTGAAACAGAATTTATTTGACAAAATTTGAATTAGTATAATAAACTGAGCAAAACACATCAAAAGATAGTGCTGATATGTCGTGTTCAAATATTTAAATTATATGGCTTATAAAAGCAAACTGTCCTGTTAAAGTAACAAAGCACCTGTTCGTCGAGCGGTGCGGCAGCACCGACTCCTTCCAGCACTTTCTGGAAGACGGCGCTGGTCATGGCCGCCACAGAGGGTCCAGAAATGGGTACGAGAGGCGTCCCCTCCGCGTCCGGATCGTACCCCTCCGCTTCCTGGTCCAGAGCCACTTCTTCCAAACATTCAGCCAGCCACTTGAGTGCTTCAGATAGACCTAACCATTAACGTTATAATAAGCGATTGACATTTTTATCATACAATAGGTTGTTGTTTAACAGCGATCCCGGTTGTTGCAAACTGCAGATGGGTCCTAAGATAGAGCACGCGTGCCTGGGTAAAGCCTGTTCATCCTTGCTTTGAACATCTCTAGGTTACATGTGTTTAAAAACAGAGTCGACGGGTTACGAATATATCTGCAACCTAATGCAAAGAATTTGTAAGTTTATACACAAGTAAAATTAATTTTACACGTTACGTTGATGACATCATTTTTTGAAGCGAAATATTTATGGCGAAGGGGTAAAAATTTTCAACGTTACGAAAATTTAAGATTACGCGAGAAATAGCGCACAAAGATCGTAAGCGCCGTGCAGGCCGCGCGATCTACGCGTTCGATCGAATTGCAATGAGTGGAACTAAGTCCCTTTTAAACCAATTGGGTTTTTTTGTTATGAAATGACGTGTATACGATACATTTGGTACTATGATTCCGCAAATTGGGAAATATGTTATTACTTATTGGTTCGCCCTACACTACAGTACTTTTTAACAGTATGTACGAAGTACTAATTAATTTGCGTATTCAAATAAAAACTAAGAGCAGAGAACGCAGCTATCGCTGAGACATCCTCAATACAACATGGGTTGGTTCTTAATGTGTCGGCATTAAATAATCGTCTGAGAAAAATTTGTTCCCTAACATTCATTAAATCTTTTCCCCATTGTAAAAACAAAATATTCCATTGGAATAAAGTAATAGCAATCTCTCCATTCATATTGTATAATCAGCAAGAAGTATCACACCTAACGTATGTAGATTCCGAATACAAATTTCGTTTTTCTTTTTCCAATGCGATGATTGATAACCTAGTGTTGTACCGTTAGAGGTGATCCTACCCATCTTAGACAGCATTGTATAGAACTTTACTATACGGTTGTAACTTTTCACCATTTTATTATCCTTCATACGTAACATTAAAACAAATAACTAAGTATTACCAAGGCTATTATGGGTATTGTGCCTCGATAGAAACCCGCGGAGAAACAGACATTTTAAACACTAGGCTCTAACAGTTCGCGGATGTGGTGCACGCTGAATTAAGGGTTCTAGGTTGTTAAGATACCATTTCAATTAAAATCTTCACTCGTTCTCTTAGCCAATCGATTCAGCATTAAAGACAGCGGAGGGGGCGCGGGATACTTACCGGCAGCCACGGCCTGAGTGAGCAGGCGGCCGATCTGCTGCGCACTGAGCTCCGCGCGGCGCTGCGGCGGCGGGGCGGGGCGCGGAGGGCGAGGGGCGCGCGCGGGGCGGGGGGGGCGCGGCGCGCGGCCGGCGCCGGCGCTGCCGGAATCTGACGCGCTCGCTGATGTTGAATGTTTCAAGTTATTACAATTATTATTATTATATCATCGCGCCTTGAGGTATGCTGGGGCATCGAATGCAATCCGATCACTTCTGACTCGGTAATTGAAAACAATTGATTGCATGTTTTTTAATTGAGAGACTCGAGCTCGCAACTTCTTAGGAAAAGTTACTTGTACAGTGGAGGAGTAAATTTTAATTTCTCCACTCAATTGTTACCTTATTGATATCGACTTGGAATAGTAGAGCTGAATTTTACTTAAATATTTAACATTGATTTCTTTCTAACATTATTAACAGGCAGTTTTTAAATGAAAAACTATTAATAAACTTAATTGGTCGCATTTTGTAGGCGATGATTTATACGGCGGCAACTGTATTTGCTGTGCGCCTCATAATTAAGAGCGAAATGAAAATATCCAACGGGAATGAGAATGTTCGTTCACAAGCAATTGTTTTATTTTCATCTCGTTCCGAAGCCCGCGCCGCGTATCAAAGTGAATAATAAAATATATGAGATGAGTCCCCTCTTTGGACCAAGTAGAGTTGATGCTGGCCGAGTGCGGAGTCAAACGTCTCCGAAACCGTCGTACATGTACGAAGAGAGACGAATGTGGACAAAAGCACGGCAGGTCTGAGATTGGGGATACTTCGCGCTCGGTGCTGTGTGGCTATCCCGTACAGGACCTAGGTTGTATTATAATAATATTTCGTACGTGTTGAGAGACAAATATACAAATGTTAGACTAGTATGAGCGCGGAACACAACTGGGCGATCAATGTATCCGCAGGCCGGTCGCGGTGGCCCACAGCGGCCGCGAGGTCGCCGCCACACCATACTAATTAACTGACGAGTGCAGTTGTTGTGAGAATGAACTACTTCAAGTCGACATTTTCTTTCATTGTATCATCACGGCAAGTCCTTTATAGGGTAAAACAGGTATCTAAATAATTCCTCAATTAAAACTTAGGTTACTTCTGTGTCATTCATATTTTAACTAGCAATAGAACTAAACGAAACGCAAAGGCTGGGTTATTCATCTGCTGTTGCACATGTCTATGCGAATGTGACCCTTTAGAATCAGAAGGCTCGCTCGTCTGATTACCAGGTGCTCAAAATACGAAAAATCAGGTATTTAAGGGAAGTTTTTAAAGCAGATCATGCCGTACAGGGTACTATTATAATACAAATAATACTCACCATCCCAATCATCATCAGCCTCTTTCAGTCTACTGTTGTGCGAAAGCTTATCCAAGGTCGATTTATAAAATAGAAAATAAAACTCACAGTCTGTTTTTTCGTTATCGAATTCATTTGTCCCCGGCTTTCTCTGGCGCTTCTTACGGCACTGCTTCGCGTCCTCGACGAGGCCCAGCTCTAGTAATCTCTGCACGAAGCTGCTCTTCTGGCGTTTCCGAGGCATTCCAGATATTATGAGGCCCATTGGATCTAGGTGTAGCAATGAAATTGTAAAAGTTTGTTATAATTTATCTTGTGTTCCGATACAGGCTTATGTTCGTATTAAAAGTACATAAATGGTCAATTACAATTTCTCTACAGTCTAGATAATACTAGAATGTATAATTGGTAATTCTATACAACCTCAGAAAGAACTAGAATCAAAGCAAATTCTTTTAAAGTAACGTATCGGAAATATTTCGCGTGTATGAAGTTACAGAAACAATAATCAATAAAAAAGATGAAAGCGAGTAGAGCTGAAGCGGGCGGTGAGCTCTCGGAGAAATGATTGTCAGAACAATTGCGCTATACACCTGAGACCCACCTGTTGACTCTCCGTACTGATGCCACAATTCTTTCAGCAGTGCATCCTCTTCCTCGCTGAACTCCTTGGGGACCGTCTCCCTGATGCGCTCCTTGTTGCTCCTCTTGGTGGGCGCGCGGAATATGAGCCCGAGCTCCTTCATTTTCTTGATAACCCCTCTACGGGTGCGCGTTTGATCGATTAAGTTGTCTAATATCCAGTCGATCACGTCTAAAACATTTGTAAAATGAATTACTGAGAGGTTTTTAAATAACTTACAACATAAACATTTTTGTACGTCCATAGGATACCTATTGTTAGATGTGATAGGAGACTGCAGCCAAAAGTGGAACGAAGGGTTCATGATAATTGTTAGTGTAGATATCTGAGGACTCGATACCTGGAGCGTAGTAAAATAGTGTACACCGCGTGTTTGGTCGTGTCTTATTATTATAAAAAAACGTAATATCACGCCTGTTATCCCCGAAGGGGTATGCAGAGAAGTGTAGTACACAAGAAATAGGTGATGAGCCTATTAATTACTATAACAATTACATTTTATACCGAACAACTGTGTAGGATATATTGAAATCATGAGGTGTAGACGAGGATTATTAAATGATGTTTTGCAGTGTGACATGTAAGCGCAAATGGGAGTTACAGGCCTGAGGGCTCAGAGTAACAAGTCGGCACATTCTCAATGACTTTTCCTTTTATAAAACATTTATATTCTTTGCTTTCCTCAGTGTTTAGTGAAGGAAAGTTATGTTTGTAAAACATTCATTCATCCACATGTCATTAGACAAGTATGACTAATTTCAAGTAAAGCAAATAAACATTATGCAAATCCCTGATTACTTATTCTTTGCGCGAAATGTTCAATTTTCATCAAATCTAGAGAAATGCTGTAAGGTGTGATATAAACATAAGCAAGTCTACGACAATCACATTAATTGACAATATTTGTAGCGCCACGTGTCCGTGCCGCCGGCCGCAGACTGTCCTCCACACAGTTATATAAAGATTGACTAGACATAGACTATTACTTTCTGCACAAAATTGTTACTCATTACCACAACCGTCAACTGTTTCTGTTCATAACACATTTCTATACGTGGCCAACCGTGACCTTTCAATTAATCGACTGTTATATATTAGGGTTATGTAATGCGCAACTTCTGCGGCAATCGGCGAGATAATGGAAGCCGAAGTATGAACAGAACGTTCTCGGCTTCACTAATGCCCGATGTTACTGTTACTTATGTTAATCATCTAATAAACCTCTTTATTGCCCGCTTTAAGACGTCGTAAACCCGCAGAGGGCACGTAATAAAGTACCGTTCGGAACAAAAACCTACAATAACTAGCTACACTTAAACGCCCCATTAAATTCATAATCTCGTGCCTCGTGTCTCATGTAGAGATTATTCTTATTGTAACTTCCCACGAAAATAGCAAAAGTTAAACATTCCCGAGCAAAGTTTCGCATCTGAATGAAATTTGGTTGTCCTTGGCTCCCCTCGAACACGACAATATCTTACGTTAAGCTCTTTTAACATGTCTCCCTATATATTTGAGATAATCATATATCTAGAATCTTGTAACAGATAGATATAGCACTTGGTGATTACTGAATCGTACTAAGTCAATGATTATACCGTGAAGTAGGTACATCATACGTCTCATAGAAACGAGAAAAAAAAGTCATGTAATTCAAAATGTCCCAATAAAACAGCGATGCAAATAAACGCTTCAATTATTATAGGTATGCAGTAAATATTACGGACTGATTATTATATGCGGCTGTTTCAAATATGAGTGCAATTTAATACAGTTTACGTGAGCGTTAAACGAAACATTAAAAGCTTTTTATGTTAAGTGGATGCTATGCACTTACACTCGAGCGCGCTTTATACAGAAATTTTGGCGACGGCACGTTATCCGCGAAACAATGTGAGTTACTTCTATGACGGTCTACGGCACACCCACTGCTCGATGCTCTAGGAGGCTGAGGATTATAGTTATTTACAAACAAGCGACACCAAACCCACTTATAAGCGACATTGAACAAAACAACCTGAATCCTGAGTGAATGTATAAAGAGTAACCTGTAAGTAATAAAATAATGGTAGTAACGTGTAGAAAGAAATGTATATAAAACCATGTGGGTGCCAAGAGAGATAAGAATTATCTATATTGTCCAAATAGATCAGATGCCGCTTGATGGGGAGTCAGGAGTGTTCGAAACCGTCGTAGGTACATGGAGTGTGATGGATGTGGAAGCACGTCAGGGCGGCAAAGGCTCTATTTGGATACTTGGCACTAGGTGCTCTCTGCCTATCCCGGAAAGGGTATGGCGTGGTGATACAATAAAATTTCAAGTTCATGATTTTCAAAAATGTGTACAATTTGATACTAAATAAGGTAGCGATGCTGTATAAAACGCGAGGGGCGCGGATGGACTTGTTCAATACGAGAGAAGCGGAGTCCCGCCAATACAATATTCATTGCGACACGATGCTATAGAACTAGCAGCGGTCGCCGCTAATGTTAAAGACGTACCCTTAAAATAAAATAACCGCTTGCAAACTGCCGTGATAAATATGTAAAATGCCTTCAATGGTAGTTTTTTTCTTTATTGCAAAAATGTACCTAGGCAAACGTAAATACCCCGACCGTCAAGCTGCAGCAGTGCAAATGGTTCTGGAAGCTGACATTTGCCATCCTCAAGCGGCGTGCCCCGCGTGGGGATTATGGGCAAACACCCTTCTATAGTACGGTAGTGGACTATGGCAAGCTGATGAAGCAATGTGGTAACTATGTAATTCTACATATTTATCCGTCTTGTTTACTCGACTAAAAGGCAAATTACTTTTGCCGTAATTTGGTAAAAGATTTGTTCAAAGCCCAGAGAAAAAAATTAATGGTTACCTAGAATACCAATTTTACACGAACTCGTAAAAGAACGAAAAACTTGATATAACATTGTCTTATACATGTCTTGAAAGATAAGTTTTAAAAAAGTTTACAGGTAATATAAAATAGTCACAAAAGATATCGATCCCAATTTGAGACTCCCAAATAGTATCTTCGGTCTGGATAACCAATCATCAGAGTTGATGTCCAAAGCTAAATATTGAGTATTATCATTGTAAAAAAACGACAATATTATTTAGATTATTGGTTAGATTCTCGTTGTATGCCGAAAGGCAGGGTAATACTACAAGTTAATTCGGCACAAGTCCCTTCAGGCGCTGCTGGTTAAATAAAAGAGGGAAGTGAGAGGAATATAATATTTATTGCAACAAAACCCTTTCCGAGTCGAGCCGCGCTGCGGGCTCCATGCTCAGCGAATTAAAATGTACGTAGTTCCAATAGAATTTATTTCTTCGAGAAAAATCCACTGATCCTCTTAATAATCAAAATGCAGGAACAAATATCTTTTTAAAATAATGGCCGTCCCCGTGAGGACATACATTTGAATATCCGAGTTCACTGAATGCTGAGTGGCCCGAACACATTAACTTAACAGAAAACGAGCGACACAACGTAAATGACATTCGTCGCGCGTGGAACAAAAACAGCATACCTACTACAAATGTGCACTGCATTGGAACATCGTAAATTCCATGATTGATTTTGGTAAAAAGTGGTCATTGAATTTTGAACTGTAAGTCCTCTAACGTACGTCATCATTAACGTTTAGAAGTGAGAAACTAACAGCAGTAGTTAAAACAACGGACAAGTATATCGGCACTTTGTGAAACGAAATTACATCGTGGCGGTTGAATGGTGCACTCGCAATGGCGCTTGAATACAATATTCAGTGCAACAAAACGAGATCGCAGCGAGATGGACGCCTGCAACGCGCCGTCGGCGAACTTATTCTAATTCTGCTCATGAAAACGAAACAGTTGTAAAGCTGCCAGATGTTACAGCGAGTGACAGTTTGTGAGTGTTCAGTATTTAAGGTCGATAAGTTTTACAGAAATTGTAGTGAATGTACCTCCGACGTACACATGCTACTTTGTACATATGAATGAACGTCGAAGTGTAATAATCATAAAACTTGGATAAACATTTTATTTACTAACTATACTACTACGTATATTATTACCACATTACTATACCATCTCGCAAGGTTTCTTATGCGTGCACAGAAAGCAGCGAGTGCCAAATATGTATTTCTATCCTTAACTAAATAACATTGCTAACATAACCTGAAACGGTTCAAATGAGCGATTCCTGGAAAAATATTTCAATCAATTTCAACTTGAACATTTTAATGGCAGGTATAATGTGATTAAGCGCATGTGACAAAATTTATATTTAACGCTGTTTTAAACTTGGCTCTGAATATGCACTGACATAAGTTGTTCTTTTTTCCTACATTTAATACACTCGTTGATATAGTAAACTCTAGAGGTTTTATACAGTATTGAAACGGAGTACTTCAACGCTTCCACCATCATCGTCAAACCTTTTATCGTTCCACTGTTGGACACGGGCCGCCTCTCAGAATGAGCCGAGTTATGGGTAAAGCTACTTTTTGCCATTCTGGCCACATGCCGGTATTCAGACAATAGGCACGACTCGTTACAGTCCTCAGTGCCGGGCGGTGAGCGATTAGCAAAACAAATAAAATCATAGCATGCCACTAAATATACGACAAATTCAGAGCGAAAATCTATTAACCCACTTTGACGTATACTGTTAAGTACATTTGAAAGCCTACTCGTGGGACGTGCAAGCCGATATACACACACGGACGTACCTTGATCTGTTGTGGGATTTGTTTGATTCTCCATGTATAGTTTGCGAAGTTCCTCCTCCTGCTCCTCCGTCCAAACTCCTTTGCCCGCTTTATCCCTACAGTTGGAAACGGCTTTACAATATATCACGATTTACCGCACACAACTTTATTATGGCCTATCGGATAGCAAAGACTTCTTAGTTCCATTATAGTTACAGACGCGGAAGGCGAAACTTTGGCTGTTCAAATTATTACTAACTGCCACCTAATGGGTGTTTTATGTTTTTCAAACGGGAACACGCGGCCACGGGTACGCGGCGCTACGTACTCGCCCGTCCATAGGAAATACCAAATAAGTCACATGTATCAAACGTACTGCCAAATGTTCCGAGTTCAATTGGCATCTCTCTGTTTATTTAATTGCTACAATAACAGACAGTTATCTTGGTATTTATTACCTTCAAAGACTAAAAAAATATTTATAAAATAAGTGCGTAAGCTTCACGTGCGATTGATGTAAAATATATTTGGTATTTTTAGCTAAAGAAATTAAATAAAAAAAAAAATGTTATATTACAAATAATATAGGTAGTTCTTAAATATATTATATGTATATTCCACAATACAAATTGCTATTAAAATGTCTTTATAATTTACCTACATAAGAAAATAGCAGTTTATGGTAATTAAAGAGAAATGTATACTTTACTCTGTAAAGTGAAATAAGTTTTACATAAAAGCATAGTATTCACTAACAAAATAATGAAATTGGTCCATCAGTTCCAGTTCCCACTGAGGAAGCGCTATTAAAATGTCGAAGAGTTGGAATTGAAGCGAAGCAAATATATCGGTTTGATTTTCAACCCAATTGTTTCAACTGACGGTCGAATTAGAAGAACCTTTCTACCCGCGCTTCGATCCGCTAACTATTGCTCGGAATATGAGAGAGGGAGCGATTTCATCCGATAGCTTCAATGTGGGAGTGGATACTCTTTTGTCTTCGTTACTTTGTCAGCGAGACGTGCACTTGGAGAATACGAGTAGCTACCGCTGCTGATGGATGTGGCCCACTAGTTTGTCTTAATGAGGAGTTCGATATTGGCTCCATACTGTATTTTTTTCAGTTAACCTTAGCTTTTATCTTTAGGAATCTCATATCAAAATGGTTATTAATATTGTCAATTATTGGCTTTTAGAAATTCGTCATTTAAGTAGGATATAATACTGGCGTCGCTTATCTTTGATTGTAAGATTATCTGTAATTTATTGCTCACAATCTATGTATAATTTATTATTGTATTACAATTAAAAGTTGTGTAATATTCCTATGTACAAATGAGCAAGAAATAGCCGGAATTTATCTAATACAATAGGGGCCCGTATATCAATATTAACATTAGTGTGGTTTGCCGACTTGATGTCAATATAAGGGTGCGTTTCCACCAGGGATGAGCGAGGATGCGTAGCGAGGAATGTGTTTGTTAAGAATCAATACAATCCCTTCCTTTCTCTAGCCCCGCCCAGTACAGGGAAGGGGAAGCGATCCTATTGGTTCTTAACAAACACATTCCTCGCTACGCATCCTCGCTCATCCCTGGTGGAAACGCAC